>VYZM01011654.1:7890-18177 GCA_013398915.1 Dromas ardeola | reverse complement strand
CAGCATTGTTTAATATCTTCATAAGTGATCTGGATGATGGGATCAAGTGTACCCTGATGAAGTTTGCCCATGATATCAAACTGAATGGGGAAGTGGACACTTTGGGAGGGAGAGCCACCCTGCAGGAAGACCTGGATGGGCTGGAACAGTGGGCTAACAAGAACCTTACGAGGTTCAACAAGGACAAATGTAAAGTCTTGCACCTGGGAACGCATAATCCAGGACTGCAGCACAGGCTGAGATCTACCTGGCTGGGGAGCAGCTCTATGGAAAGGACCTGGGGGCCCTGGTGGACCACAAGCTCAATATGAGTGAACAGTGTGCTGCAGCGGCAAAGAAAGCCAACAGGATGCTGGGTTGCAGTAATAAGGGCATCAACCAGAAGAGATAAAAAAGTCATTATTTTACTCTACTCAGTGCTTGCCAGGCCACATCTGGAATACTGTGTTCAGTTTTGGTCCCGGCTATACTAAAAAGATGTCGACAGGCTGGAGAGGGTCCAGAGAAGGGCAACCAAGATGATCAAAGAACTGAGAAGCCTGCCATATGAAGAAAGGCTGAAAGAATGGGGTTTGCTCTGCCGTGAGAAAAGAAGGTTTAGGGGAGAACTTATCACCATGTTCCACTATTTAAAGAATGGCTACAAAGAAGATCGAGACTCCCTTTGTACAAGGAGTCACATGGAAAATACAAGGGGTAATGGGTACAAGTTACTCCTGACTGGACACAAGAGGAAAATTTTTCACAATGAAAACAATCAGCCATTGCAATAATCTCCCCAGGGAAGTGGTGGATTCCACCCAATATTTGACACTTTTAAGATTCAGCTGGACAGGGTGCTGGGCCATCCTGTCTAGAATCTGTTTTTGCTAAGAAAGGTGAGACCACATGATCCTTGAGATCCTTCCAACCTGGTATTTTATGATTCTATGAAGTTGACATTGGACTGGCTTTAAGTAAGAATCTACATTGGTGTTTCATTTACATAAAATCACCACATTTTCCAGGTGAATGAACGCTGCTACTTTTCCAAGAGTTCTGCAAGGAACTCCGTGGAACACAGCTGCACCCTTAAACTCAGTGCATTCATTTCAAACAGTGTGAAGTCTTCATAGAAGGTCTACACTAGCTGAAAGCTTTCATCTATGAAGAGGTTTTTTCCAATGAGCTTAGTCTCCAATTCAATAATGTCTCAACCTGTATGACATTTTCATAAACATTCAGAAGCTTTTTTCAAAAAAATCTGATTATTTCAATAAGCCTGAAAAAGCTAAACACTATGAATAAATGCTATCTTTACTATACTATAATCACTATGTAAAATTTATGATGTTTTTTGAAAGTTGAGTTCATATGGGCAGATTCAAACAACATACTCAATCCTATAACCCTAATAAAAAAGAAGAGAGATCTAGAACTATTGTATACATTTGTAAAAATCTGGCTCAAATAAGAAAAGATAGAAACAGTGAGAAACACACCAACTACGCACTACCTCTTCTTGAGTTTTAGCTATTCTAATATCCATGAAAACCTCAAGTTAAAAAGCTTATGTTGGGTTCTTATCACAGGTAGACCAATTGACTTCAGCTAGTCATTCAAGGCCCTAAAACACAGTAGAAGACTTGATCACGTGAGCAAATTCTACCAACTTAATGTACTTTCTTCCATGAATGGACCAAAATCATTTCATTTTCCATCAAATCTGACATGGACAGAAAATTATGGGTGGGGCTCAGAATTAAGGCAGAAAACTTTTTCCTGCCATAATCATACTGAAAATAGCTGAATGAGTTACAAAAGCAGCTGTGGTATCCAAATTGAGAGTATTAATACTGCAAACACACAGAAAGCAATTTATAAAGGGGTCTGTCTGAAAACTTTGTAAAATGTTAAGCATTACATTTTTACCTTTGAATTCAAGACTCCACTGCAGTATAATCTCATAGATACACGTCTGTTTTGCTTTTTTCCTGGCTTCAGTGTCTCAGGTATCAACAATTAAAACTATGCAATATGAAGTATATGAGATTTAATAATACAATCACTGTCACATCAACATGCTGAAGTGCAGGCATTTATTTTTTTAGTAAGATATTTTACATACTGTCCTGCACAGAACTATGCATCATCTATTTCTACTATTGGTTTTACTATTCACATAATATTTTCTGTATGCAAGTGTGTCTGTATGTATTCTTATAGGCCAGAACTTCAACCTTTCAGTATTTCAGCCCTTCTTATGTTAATGCACCTATGTCAAGACATTGTAATGTAGACAGCATCATTTTCCATTTTAGTGGGAAAAACATCAGTGACTTGAGCTATATGATCCCCATAAAACTGCAGGAAAATTGAGCACGTACGTGAAAAGGCCATGGAGGGAGAGACACGGACAGACATCTTTGGGTGAAGAAAAAATCCTAACAGAAACTTAATCCAAGAAATATCGAAAAGTTGTGTTAGCAAATAGAAGGAATAGTTTAGGAAATATTTAAACACCCACCGCTTTTGGTTATGGTTACATGCTAACAACTAGTACACCTGGTTTTCTCTCTTTCCATTAATATTGCCAGCTGTGGTTGAGTCATGTGACAACCACAGCTTTTCTGTGGCTCATTTCATCCCCAATCCTTCACACAAAAGCTAGATTTGGATTCATACGAGACTGCAGCTACAAAGTTTGTGTAGCTCATAAAATATGTTTAAAACTAGTATAACAATTGAATTACAGAAGAATAACTTATCTCTATTACAGGGTTTTATTCTCAATTTTAAAAATTCTTGCTTAAAAGATTTGTATAACTATAGTGATAACTTCCCACTAGACATGACTTTTTAACCATTCATTCAACTGGCAGACACACATAATATGCTATTTGCACTTTTCCATCCTGACAGCCTCTCTCCTTACTATAGGAAAACACCACTTTCATATACACACTCAGAATAATTTGTAAATAATGTAAATTAGTAGTATCATCTCTCATATGATTTGGGTCTGAGACACAAAGCAACTACTTGCTGCAATCCTACTATTAATATAACTTCCAGATATATTTCAGAAAATCCAAGGCACATATTTCTAGTTCTAATTTTACTTTGAGTACCTCTAGTAGGATAAGTAGAAAAAAGTTTGCCTTATTGAAGAGAATTAAACCCAAAACTCAGTCCTACCTTGGTCTTACATTTTTCTACATTAGCTACTGAACATAAGTATCTTCAACACACTCAAGGGAAGGGAGATCCTAAAGACAAAAGGTGTCACTAAAATACACTATAAAAAAAGTAAATAAGTACTTTCCTAGCTGAAAAATGAAAACATACCAAAAAATCTGTAAAATACCCACTGAAAAATTGCTTTGCCTAAAACCACAGTTACCCAGTATTTCAGAACATCTGGGGAAACTAAACCCCTGTAAATTATATGGGAACCTTTACACACATTTTTTTTTAAATTTAATGCAATATGCTTTCTGTAAACAACAGCACTTGTCTTCAGATGCATGTGTATTACATACACATTTTATATCGAGATCTACAACCAAACAATATTTTCTGCAGCTATTTTATGGGCTAAAAGTCTATGCACATGGAATAAGGAAGGAGGGAAAAGCTAGAAGCACCACAACTGACATAAAAATTCTACACTATTGAAAACAACGGTTCAATTCTGACCATCTTAAAGGAATTTAAGAGTCCATTCTGGGGTGCAGGTTTTTACCTAACCACACAGCTGTTATGATATCGCTACTGTGAAAAAAGAACGGACACTGTGAGTTTAAATCACCATTTAATTCCTTTCACGGTTCATTCATTGGGCAACGACCAGGTAATGGTCAGGATAACTACCAGTAATATTTCCCTTGTCATTCCTAATACTAGCCCCAGTCAGGCAAATTGCTCTACCAGGTTTTTCTCTAGCAGTCAGCTACAATCAACCTTTTTTAACATCAAGTTTTTCAACTGGGGCTGTTGAGAGATATAATGGGGGTGGAGGAGTAGGCTAGAGATGATTAGAAAGATGAAGCAGATTAAAAATAATAAGAAGAATTAATACATTTAATACCATTTACAAAAGTAATAGGTTATGAGTATTCAAAGTAAGCAAACAGCCTGACATAATGAAGATAGAGACAATAATGACATTAAATACTTTCATCCTTCTTCCAAAACTCATCCTTCTTTTCCTATTTCAATTAACGGAAACAAGTTTACAAAATAATCTTCATCTTGTTTTTATTCATAAAACAATACAGAAATTATATCATGATATCACTTCAATCACCAGCTGAATCCAAATATACTTGTTTTAGTAAGTTGTTAGACCTTTTACTAGCCCTAAGCAACAATGGAAAGAGCAAGAAATAAACAGAACGGGGAAAATACAAATAAAATCAGGTAACTTAAGGTAGTGATATTTTAAGGTCAGACTTTGTGAAGAAATACTGAAAAATTACTAAAACATGTAAAGGATTTTTGTTTGTTTCCTACATTATTATGATTCAGTGGTGCACACTCTTTCTTAAAATATTTGAAATTGATAGTTCCCAGATGATAATTAATGTGGGAAATATAAACAGGGAAGATATAGTAATGGGAGTACAAGAGCAATTCTAAAGATACAAGATTTGCTTTGTGAATATGTTCTCCATTCATAATAGCAACTGCATTTAATGACTCCTGCATTTTTGTTCCTGCAATTCCTTTCCACAGACCTTTGACTTTTGCCAAAGGCATTCAAATATTGAAATATATGCAGCTGAATCTGGAACAAAAGTGAGGTCTGCACATGTGAATCTAGAAAGCACATAAATAACTTTCCTTTTACATAATGAGTATTGCAGTTCAGTTACATCTGCAAATGAGATGATTAAGGAGAACCTCCAAAAATAAAAAATAACAACAAAAACAGAACCAAGACTTTTCAGGTTCAAGAGAAGAGGACTCCTTCATAAGTTTTGAAAGAATCTCATCTCAGAATTTTGTTTATCTATAGATTTTATTTAATACAACATATTCATGCTAGGTTAATTTTTCATATTCTGGATAACTTTTTTCTGAACGTATAATAAACTGAATAAAGAAGTCAGTAACTTCTATTAAAAAACCCACAAACATATTCTGCTTTTGATTGTTTCCATCTGGTCTCCTCTACATTTTCCTGCTTATCCTTACCCTCCTCCCTGCTCCCTTCTCTAATCTAATTGTGAGCTCAAGTTATTCACTCCAGAAATAAAGAGGAAAAAAACTAAATAACTAATTTTTAAGCAATGTCACAATACTATACTACAAAAGGCCTCTTAGCTTGAGCATAATATGTATTAGTACTCACGCTGCTGAACCAAATAGCTTCTGCTTTCTATGATTAAAGATGGACTCCTTCCACCTACAATGCAACATCTTCTATTTTAAAATACTCCAGAAAAATATTAATTTCCATAATAAATGCCACAGGATAACAAGACACTTTTTCCCCCACCTATTTCATTCTCTAGATTGGAAACAAAATCCAGTTCTGGCTGGTTATCAGTAAAAATCTTTTTTTTTTTTTTCTTTGACTACTGCATACCCACTGGAATTTAGATCATATCTTTTCCCTTCACAGACACTGAGGACTCCTTTCCTGGATAAGTTTATACTTTCTTCTCTTTGTTATTGATTAAGCTGTGGCCAGTGCAGAAGAATGTTGTATCTCATATTTCATTTCAAGTATTTCTATGTTTATAGTAAGTCTGTGGCCCAGATACTCATAACTGAAGTTAAATGTCAAGATAAATAGTTTTGCTGATTTCAACTCCTTAAAAGAAATACAAAGTGGATTAACTAAACTGCTAAGGAAACCACCACTGAGCACCATCTGCCAAGCCTGGTCAGTAACTCATCACTTTTTGCTCTTGACTTCAAACTAGCATTCTCCGAGCTAGCTCTAGAAGTAGAAGAGTGTTCCTCAGAGAGACCTTATTAGTTTGATCTCTGCCTCTTGAAGACATGATCATACTATGTTGGAACCGGAGTTGCTGTCTCTGCAGGGCACCATATGGAACCCTGTAGATGTGCCAGCACCCTGGAGCTAGCCCAGCGATCATCAGTACATTGAATTACGTGGACAAGTTGAAAAACGTCACAAATATAAACAGTAGGTAACCTAATCAGGGATTTCTATACTCAGAAGAGAAAACAGCATGCACGTATCAGTGAAAGCATACCCCAAAAGCTTGCAGTGCTTAAGTGGATATGAAATAATTTGTCATTGGTTGTAGTAATTAAGTCTTCGGAAAATCCTTAAAAACACATAAACAAAAGATTAAAATTTCAGGATGACTTTATGGAAATGCTTAACAGTTGCTTTTGAAAAAAAAAAAAAGACATATAGAAGGACTACCAAGTTAAATAAAGAAATTGGTGTGCAGGGTCAGTTACTGTAACTGACTAGATTCAAGCAGCAATATTTTAATCTCTATCCATTATCACCCCTTTAATATTTTGTCATTACAGTATATTAAGGCAAACAGTGTACCGCTTCACTGGAAAAGCAATGTGTACTAAAATTATGCAGGTTTTCCTTATCTCGTTCAAGAATGCGGGTTCATGAATTCATGCTATAACAATTTGCCTGTAACATAGGCACTTTGATTACCTCCTATTGTAGACATAGAATGTATTCCATTAAACTTGTTCTTGTAAATATTCTTTTTCCCTTTATCCTAGTGATACATAACAAAAGCAAAAGGATCTTTTGCTTCTCCCATTTATTGTCCAAAAAGTGGCAGAAAAATTCATGGTGGACAGAAAAAGACAGCACTAGAAAACAATAACTAACATTGCATAGGCATCACCCGAATGTACCAAAATATTGGCAGATTGTAAAAGGAAACAAGGGTTGAAGAGAAGGATATTATTGTAGCTCTATAAGTTCAGAAGAATCCTTTTTATGCAAAAGTAACAGTTTCAGAAGATGCATGAAAATCTCCAAATGAAAAAATGGATGGAAGAGAAATAATCTCATACTTAGAAAAACAGTGTTGGGGAAGAATTCCATGAGACACAGTCCTAAAGAGAAGAGGGATTCAAGAGATCCCTCAGATGACCTGTCAGAAAAATGGAGACACTGTCTGAGTTCATAGGAATGTAGTTAGGAAAGCCAAAGTCCACCTGGAGTTGAATCTGGCAAGGGACATGAAGAGGAACAAAAAGGGCTTTTACAGGTTCATGAGCAGCAAAACGAAGGCCCTGGAAAATGCTGGCCCACTACAGAATGGGATCAGGGACCCGGTGATGAAGGATATGGGAAAGTCTGAGATACTTAGTGACTTCTTCACCCCAGCTTTTACCAAGAAAATTCACCCCCAAGAATCTGAGGCACATGACACTAGGAAAGTATGGATCAAGGAAGACTTACCTTTGGTGAGGAAAGATAAGGTAAGGGAACATTTAAACAGACTGGACATACACAAATCCATGGGGCCTGATGGGATGCTCCCATGAGTGCAAAGAGAACTGGCCACTGTCACTGAAAGGCCACTCTTGATCATCTTGGAAAAACTGGCGGTGATCAGGAGAGGTGCCTGAGGACTGGAAGAAAGCAAATCTCACCATTATCTTCAAGAAGGGTCAGAAGTAAGATCTGGGAAAGTACAGGTCAGTCAACCTCACCTTAATCCCTGGGAAAATGATGGGATAAATAATCCTGGAATCCATTTCCAAACAAATGAAGGGCAAGAAAGTGATTAGGGGTAGTCAGCATGGAATTATGCACATATATCCATTACATTTAAACATTCAGAACATTCTGAATACATAAAATTCTCATAGACAAACTGATGAAGCATGGGATAAATAAGTGGACAGGGAGGTCAACTGGAAACTGGCTGAGCTGCTGGACTCAAGGTGTGATCAATGGCACAAAGTCTAGCACTAGAAAAGTACCCTCAGGACCAGGAAACAGGGAAGAAACTAGTCTGTGTACATTTTATTAACTAAACGGTGTACATTTTATTACTGCATGTAGAACATTCATCAACAATTATATATTTTTAATTTTTACATGTTATTTCCAAAACTACTAAAAGAATTTCAACAATGAATAATTAAAATGGAAACCACAGGGGGAAAAGAAAAACCATAAAGAAGTTCCCTTGCCAACTCCCCTAATTAACTGTATCAGTCACAGAAACTGTCGTAACATTACTTCCATTTGCCCAGATACACAGACTTCTTTTGTGTTTTTCAGAGAGCAAGTTGTGTTGTTAAAAACATAGTCAGTCATGTATCAAGCTTTGATGAACTAAAGATTGCTTTCCCTAAACGCTTGACAAGCAAATCTTTCTACAAAACCTACAAGGACAAAACCACAAATCATTATTTTAATCCCTTCTATTTTTTATAAACAATTGTTCAAAATCTGAATCTACAATACTTACCTAAAATATCTAAAATCAGACATTTTGTCTGATATGAATTATGAAAGTTTTTTCTAAAGCTTTTTCTCTAGACCTCAAATGTTTAAGCAATGACATACATAACCAATAATCTGCAACATAACTGTTTGATAAAGCTTTTAAGTGCTGTTTCTATGAACAAAGACTATATAATATTTTTTGAGTTATTGCTGAAAATTCAAGCAGATGAAGTTTAAAATTTGCCAGTTTTTGGTTGATCCCATTGACCTCTTAAATACAGCATGTAAACTCCCTATTCTGATTTGAATGCTGAGTAGAACTTGGATACAAGACATACACATAATTTTGCAATTATCAGATACTCGTTTAGAAACAAATCGAAATCAGTCCTGCATTGTGCAGATAACTGCATGTCTGATCAGTCATTTCATTTTTGTTTTACTCCTTCTTTTAAAGATGAAGGCCATGTAAGTTATGCCAAATATTTTATAAATATATTCACTCTGCTGGCAAACAAATACACCTATTTTATAATTGATTTGATAACAAAGTCAAATGTCTTTAAAACATATATTACTCGTACTTTAATGGGTTTAAACATGCTTAAACTTTTTAATTTATTTGCATATACAGCAACTGGAGTCACAACCTTTCTTAATCATGTGCAGTACGTCATTTGAAAAAACAAGTCTCAAAGGTGTGAAAACAGGGCAGAGGAAGTGCAGGAAACGCAGCCTGTTGGGCAATAAGAACACCTCTGATCCTAAGGGCTAACCATTTACTTATTCAACTGTAATTCAACAGGTACTTGTCAATGCCATTTCTCTTCCCTGCTAGAGGAAATAGCTTCTCTGAAGGACCTGGATAGAAACAAACATGTAGATGATGGTACAGAATTATTTGGGAAGAGTGAATGAAAAGTGGAGAACATTAGAAGGATACTTGTTTTAGACCACAACAAAATAAAAGATTCTGAACAATGAATGTATGTTTTACACATGTATTATTTCAGTGTCTTTGTGATAAAGGCAAATGCAAATAACATAATTTACATGCAGACTCCAACATCATCTTTTCATTCTCAGATGGAAGAAATCCATCTTTTATGCGTAAATTATGGTCTTAGATTAATGAGGACTTTGACAATTGACAAGAAAAGTATGTGTATTTCTGTTTTAAATATACCTAAAGTTTGATTAGGAGCCTGCAATACGAATTGTTAAAGGCTGGTTTTGTTGTTTCAGATGGTTCTTTGGTATACTGTAAGTGAGGTTTATTAGCAGTGTTCCTGCAGCCGAACAACACTATTAAAATTTGACACATACATTCTAACCTTACGGAGAAGGGGATCAGTGACTTCTGGACAGAACGTTACCCCTAAATTTTAGCTATCGTTTTTTAAAGAGTCTGATGCAATCAGAGAGCAATAGGTTCATGTTTCTTATGTTTAATTTTACCTTGTCTATTATTCTATTGTTTCTTTATTATTTTTATTTCTCTATTATTTCTGTATTGCTACTCTATTGTTTCTGTTAATTTATTTTTTTATTCTGCTTTCAATGCAGTAAAAAAATGAAAATATTTACAAAACTGCATTGGGCATGAACTCCATCCTCCTGTTACATACATTTAAGTGACTATATTAAGAAAAAATATCATGGGAAAAAAAGAAGGAAACATATAGCACTTTTATATAATAATATAATACCATTACTAGTAATAATATAATAAGATGTGACAAATAGCAACAAAATGAAAATATTATTTAACCATAAGTATGTTTTCCACATTTAACTGGCTACTTGTACACCCTCTATTAATAACACTGAGTTTAAACTACATAGAAAGCCAAGTATGATTTAAAAAAAAAAATCAAGCCTCAAGT
>VYZM01011653.1:89158-118101 GCA_013398915.1 Dromas ardeola | reverse complement strand
TTTTTTTTTTTTTTTTTTTTCAGACCAGATATTTCTTCCTGCACTTAGTTTTAGGAAATGGTTTAAACACTTGACATCAAATTCTGTCAATGTGTAAATAGGTTTAATGCTGCTTTCAGTAAAATTTTCCCCTATATATACCAGGGCTACAAGTGGCTGGCCAAACAGGATTTGTTCAAGTAAGGATTTCAACCTGGAACAATAATGCAGCTTTAGCATCTTCCCCAACAAAATCCCATTTAATATCCTTAAATTATTCTCTTATGTCAGTTTTGATTATGTTACGAGTACTATACAGTTTGAAACAGTGGTACAATAATAATATGCTATATTCATAAAGTATTAGAAATATTCTGCAATTAGTTCAATTTGTAATTTAAAATATTAAGAGAGAAAAACAGTGGGGCTTTTTTGTGCAAATTGCATGTAAATGATGACTGCAGCAATATTAGTAAAAGGCAGGAAGCTGTATCATCGCTAATCAATCTAGAGAGCTCTGTCTCTTACAGATGTCAATACAAAGTTAAGTGCTAAAATAATTGTAGTGTAGGCTTTCTCATAATTACTGTTGTTCATTTGGTATGTTGTGCAAAAAAAAGAAAAGAGGAATTTGCTTTGCAGTCAGCAGCCGCAAATCTCTAAGGAGAAGGAAAGAAGATAGCAGAAGGCTGATAGTCATCCATCATTCCTGACAATTTCACAGCCTAGAATAACTTGACAGAGACCCAGAACAAAATGTTGTTGAGAATTTAATGCTGCTAAGCTGAGTGAATTGACTTTCTGATGTCAAAGCAGGACCTGCTTGAAGTGGCTGATGATTTTCCTTTTCTGATTTCAGAAACACTGATGTTTGAACTGCCTTGTGGTATGAATGCGCTGAGCAGATTTGGAACCCGGGGAACTGTTTTAAAACTTTCTCTCTAGATCTGTTTAGGACTTTATAAGATGATTCTGGTCAGGAAGCGTGTGGGTTTGTATCACACCTACTATTGAAGAGGATTTGATCTTTGCATCCTCTTGCCCCAGTCAGTCAGGAGCAGGCAAAAGGAATCACAATTGTTCCTACTGTGTCTTGAAACAAGAAATTTTTCAAGACCTGGCTCACGTCGTCTCAATTTGTCTTTGGGGCTGTGTTAGCCACTCTTTTACTAGCCTTGGAAAGGTGGGCTCGGTTTGTCTCTCTGCAGAACATGGGAATGAATTAATTATATTTGAATCCCCATTTTTTATTTCCTATTTTTAAATTAAAGCATTCTTGTTTTGTGAATAGGTGCAAAATCTCTTCATTCTAACATTAGAATGATGTAGGTTGTTACATAGTTTTTATTTAAGTGGCAGTGGTATACAAAGGAGATAATTTTCCAGCTATTTATTTAGAAAAACCGTGATATTGGAAATGTTCCTAAATTATTATAATTAGACATTTATTTACCAATAAATATTGCCAGTTTTATCTACTATTCAAAGACTAACCTTCTAAATTGCTTACAACCATTAAAATGCATGAAGAGCACAAACTGCAGGGTTTAAATGGAAAGAGCTCTTGTTTTGTAAAAGACACGTTGTATCTTAGAAGTGTAAAAGAAATGGAATGTAAATAGGACGTGTGGGCTAAGCATGCCATCGCTGATCAATAATGCAAAAGGCTTAGCAGCTTTATTTGTAAACCTAACAGCACAGATTTAGTCAGAATGGGGCCTTGTATTGTACACGCAGGTATTTAAAGGTTAGGAACAAGGAATTTCATTAGTCTGGCAAATTCTCTGCTGTCATTCCCCAATCTCTTTGAATTGTTTCCAAATGTATTCTCACATTTCTGTTGTGCCCTTTTTTTTTTTTATTTTTTATTAATGGATGTGTTACTAGTACAGTGCTTCATTGCTAATTTAACTCCACTATAAATTGGCATAAGGAACAGACATTTTCAAAGTGCCTTGATTCCCAGTAATGATATTATAGCAACTATCTTTATGTTAATGTAGTTATAGCTTGTATAAAAAGGTTACAGTATCAAGCCTACAACATTTTATCTCCGTTTCCAGTTTGCTTAAAAAAAGTAATGTATGATGCCTAATAGACTGACGCATAGATCTAGTATTTTGTGGCATCCGCTGCAACCTTAAAGCAACACTGAGGGACAGAAAACTGAAAATTGTCAAGACAGTTTTGTTGTATCTTTGTGCCAAAAAACCCAAACAACCCAACACCTTATGAAGGATAGGGTGGTCCTTTCGCTCTCCCTCCTCTCTCCCTTCCCTTCCCCTCGTCACAAGAAAGAAAAACCCCTTAAGCTTTGCTAAGAGTTAAAGAATAACCTATTAATAGAGAAAAAAGCTAGACATTCTTGCATTTGAAATTTAGGACAATTGTATTCTGCATTTGTCTAGGGGTCTCACCTAATCAATATATTCTATCCAAGAAGAGGTTTCTAGGGATAAAATAACTGTCATTTTCACACACTCATCAAAAGTTATTTCTTCTAATGATATCAAATATTTTCTCTCATTTATTCTGTTCTTTTTCAAGAAATCAGATATGAGAGCTTCATTGAGGACAGCTTTCAATGAAGCTCTCGTATCCTATTTACTGACAGTTATTTTGTAAGTAGGTAGATATATGCATTTCTGTGATGTAGAAACATGCAGGGACCTTTTTTACAGGGGCTAGATTTTTAAAAGAATGGATATATTTGAATTTTTATACAGATGTCACAAAAAATATTTGAGGTTTTAATAATTCATTATTTTCGTGTACTTTTTAGTTTTCGGTTATAAACCAGAAGTTTGTTTGCAGATTGCAGAGTTCCTACAAATGGTTTTCAAGTGATCTGAAGTCGTCATCTGTCTGACAAAGATATTTTGCTTGAGATATTCATCATTTTGTGACGCTTGTGTTTTGTTTACACTGCTTCAGTAATTTACTTCTGGGACTAAAACTTGCTTTTGAGGTTTAGGCACACTGCAGGATGCCAAAAAAGCATCAGATTCTTCTGTATTTGAAAGCTTTTGGGCCATCAAGAGATCAAAAGCTGCCAGAATCAAACCTGAAATCTGCCATTATAAATAAGGCACTGACAATTCTTATTGTGAGAGGTCATCCCAGGGGTGAAAGAAGCAGAGAGAACTGAGTTGCCCTGGCTTTTTCGTGAGAAAAATCTGTATATGCAATGATATTTTTCTTTGGGAAACTTATGTATATATAATACAATGAAGTCTGCCATAACACATTCTGGTGCTGAAGTAACCCTTTTAGCTCACTTAAGCATCTCTCAAGAGCAAAATAAATCTTAAAACCCAGTTGAGGTCAGCAATACCAAATTCTTGGGACAAGAGCTTCCCTGGTTTTGAACTATAATTTACTCTGCTAATCTTGTATTTATATACAGAAATTTAAGAAATGCAAAGAAAATATTTTTATAAACACTGAAACAGATCTTTTAAATTGACCAGACCTTTTCTCAGGTTTACATTTCATGCAGATATAAAAGACCATAATTTTTTACTAATTCTAACAAGTAACACAGGTCTTTTAAGCAAAAGTAAGTAACTACAGTAATTCAAAATAGTTACCAGTGGTTGTGTTTGTAACAAGACACTCTTCCTTTTCCCAGCTGCATTTTAGCGGAGTTTTTTAAATAATAAACATGCAGCTAATGTGATTAAAACCCTGAAGCTATTTACAGAAGACTTCATATATGTTTATATCTGAATGTCTTTCCATTTTTCTGCTTGTTTGCTGTTGCTGAGGACATAATGCAAAACTACTGTAGTTATCACGTTAAAACTTAGCAATAAGATCACCCAAGCAAATGTCTAGAAAAATGTTATTTCAAAACGATCTATAAGAATTGTTCAATAAAGAAAATGTTCCTTATATGTATAATTCAGCTTTATCTTTATTGATTTGTTCATATTTTTAATAGGTTTTAGAATTGTCAGTGTTCTAGTAAAATATCGTGTAATCTGGTTTATGGTTAGCGTAATAGAGTTACAAACTTGGACAAAATTTTAATCTATCCTGCAAGGTTTGTGGTTTTTTTTTTTTGCCTATAGGCATGCTTTTTTCAGTCAATTACTTGAGGAAGAAAAGTCTTAAAGCATGAGCTGTGAGGCACAACGTGAGAAAAGGAATTGTTTTCTCCAAAAGGAAGTACCTCACTGCCATACCTTTTTGGAAGATGGGCATTTTTTAGAAGAGAAAAATCTTCCTGGTCACATTTTCATGTCAGTGTTTGATAAAAGTTGCCATGGTATAGACAAATAAACTTACAGTACTATTGAACTGCCTTTATCCATAAAGTAAGCACAAGTGCTACTTGATGTGAACGGATTATTTATCTACAGATATTGATCTGAGTTTGTGGTGTGGACAAGTTCTGCCTGTTGTGCTGCAATTGTCACCTGAGGAAAGAAGGTCGCCATTTTGGAGAGTTTTTGGTGGCAAACTTTGTAATTGGTGCTAACACAGGAGCGAGTGACTGAGCTTTCCCACTCTGGGGATCTTAGTAGCTGGGATGAAAGCATACTATTTAGATTGCTTTGATTTATGCCAGGGAAATCCCTACTGATCCAGAACTGGGGCAGTGCTAACCCATGTATTTTACCCTCTTGAGACATGCGGTGTGCTCCTCTTGCAGCTGAAACCCCAGATCTGAATCACCATTTTATTTCTCACAGTCACATTTACAGCTTAAGTCTTCATTCCTGGCATATCTGAAATTCCTGTTGAATTCTGCGTCAAGTATGTAAGGAGCACATTCTCCCATGCAATGGGTATTTGTGTTTTGTTGAGAGAGCGCTGGCCCAATTTTGTGGGAAACCCCTTGTTATTTTTGAAGCTCATATTAGTATTTTTTATTTATTGGAAGTCTTGTACTCATGCCACTGCATACACTTTTTATTCATATTTTCCTGCCTCCCTTGTGATAAGTGGGTTTCTCCCCCTCCCCACGCTTGGACACTAAAGTAGTTTTTGCAGACTTTTGACTTTTTGATACATGGTTGTAGGCTGGCTGTCGGAGCAGCGTTCATGACGTGATAACTATAGATTTAAGTAAAATGAAAGGAAGACTTGTCATATGCATTGCAGTTAAAAAAAAAGTGTAAGCTGCATGAGTGTTTTGGGAAGCAGAGTTTAAATGATACTCTGGAAAACTAAAGATGATCGGCTGCGATTACTTCGTAAGGGAACTGAGAAATATCTCGTATCTTCGGTGAAATTTTTTTTTGCTAAAAATTTGTATCTTTTGCTGTTATGATTTTAAAATTCTAGGAAATCTGAAAGGAATTGTATTTACATATTGTTTTCAAAATAAAGCTCCTTTTTCCAACAGGAAAAATTGAACAACATAATGTTTGAAAGATCGTTTGCAGCATTATGGTTAATATTGAGATGTTGTACTAAAATACTGTGTTATGAAGCCATGTTATCAATTTTCACATTTCCCCAGAAGGGTTTTCAGCAACTTTGAGTATTCCATCAAGCCGGCATATTAAAGAGTGCAGAATTTACCTGGTAAAACGCACTGAGCATTTGTAGTAGCCTCATAGCTGTAGTCTGCTGCTGCTGTTGCTTTGCAGAAGAAAAAGCAGCCATCTAGACATGATGTTTTTCTCTACCAAGAGGGCACTTTGAAGCAGATTTCTACTCTAGCTTTTGGATGTCAGCTGAAGTAAAATCAAATCTGTAAGATATGGAAAGGGTCTTTGGTCATATACGATATGATTTCTTTAGAGAAAATGTTCAGCACTGTACCGTATTTATCTCTTTTTGGAGATTCATTTTTGGTGGAAAATTACCAGAATTTGTGCTGAGAATTGCTCAGTGTCTGAGCAATGTTTCTTATAACGTAATATAATATAATAGTTTCAGCAAAGTACCATATACTCAGTACTTCAAAGCCAATAAAGATGAGCGATCCATTTTCAAATTCCTTTTATTCATACAGCATTTCAAATTGATTTACATAAACTAACAAAACAATATTACACTTAAAGTTGATCTGTAACAGTAATAAAAATGTCCCTGCATCCCAAAGCTGCAGGAACGTCACTTCCAATCTACAGCGATCAGTCGCTAAGAATAAATCGTGCCTATGGGACTTTGGCAAATCCATCATCTTTTTCCCATATTGCTAGACTGTCTTAAATCCCGAATCAGAAATCCACCATTACTCAGGAAGGAAGTGTGTATGTTTGCTTAACTGTAAGTCTCTAGGAACGCTTAAAAGTGAGGCTTAATATTTATGTGTTTGAGAGCTTTTCTGAATACTAATGTTCTTTTAGCCATGTTTAAAGCTCAGATGGACAAGACGTAAGTTTTACCTGTGGCATTTGAAAACAAAAGGACCTGACTGGCAGGACTCCAGTTACACTGCACGTCCCAGTAATGATGCTTTATCATTGTTGGGTTTTTTTTTCCTCTCAAGTTTGGGTTAGGGCCAGGAAGGAATGACACCTGTGTTACACACGTGCAGTACAGGGCACTTTGCTTTAAGACACTTAACTTTCCTATTGAAATCCTCCCAGTTCTTTTGTTTAGCTGTTCTGTTCATGACACTGCCAAAACATGTTTACTCACACACTGCAAATCACCTTTGCAAACAGACAGAGATCATAATTTGAATCTAACAGTCAGCATTTCAGCTTCGGAATGGGATTTTCAAAGCTGTGAGGACAATCCATATATCCCTGTACTATTATGGTTGGTTAAGGCAGATCTTAGTCTAAATGTCAAATAGACAGGTACACAAAAAGAGCAGGAGCTAGATCAGATTTCCTTCTACCTACCCTTGGGTTTTCTTTTGAAGCACAAAACTTTGAATAGTCTGTTAGTACATGAGTTGGACGCTTGGAGTAGCATTCAAGGCAGTGAAAATTGAAAATACAAGAAATAGTGCTGAAGTACTGTAGAAATCATGAGCATTTTTTTTTCAAATCAATACCACAAGCTACTGGTTGTCAATGTTAAGATTCCAATGTACACTAACGTATCGATTACATTTTCTTATAGAAATGGACGAATTGTGTGAATGTTGCAGTATTGCAAAAGGATCCAGCTAGCAAGAGCAGAAAAAAAGTATTTTAACTCTGCAGTAAAAATAAAAGGGGTTATTAATTTTACAAAAGAAAACAAGAGGGTACACGCTGTAACATATCCCTTAGTTTCATGAAATTGATAACATATAGTTTATATTTTTCCACAAAAACCTTTTTTTTGGGTGTTTTTTTCATCAGCACTGCAGCTACTCCAGTAAGGATCCAATTCCAATTCTGTCTAAATATAAGGGAACTATAAATATGGGGAAACCTTTATTCCATTATTATTCAGAACCAAGCATGGAAGAACACAGAAGGTTCAAAGGTTTCATTGTAATAGCAACCAAAATGCTTGAATTAAAAAGAAGAGAAAACCAAGGACCTCCGTGACTAACCTGCACACAAAGCTCATCTGTGCTTAGTTACTAGAGAAGTAAATAGAGAGGTTTCACACATTTGCAAGGCTACGATCCCAGTAATGTAACCAAGACCACTGGCAGCAATAACCAGTGATTATACACATCAAAATGTCTTTGCTTTTGTAACCCATCAGAGAACACCGAGACAAATATATCGGTGCTGGTTTTGAGCTTTCCCATATATCCTGTCTTTCTGTGTGTTATCATCTCCTTGCTTTCCCCCACAGGTTTTTCCCACAAGCTCCAGACAAACAATAGCTTTTAACTGTGAAAAATACCAGCTGCAAAAATCCAAAGTAAACAATTGCTGTAAAAGCTTCATCTAAATCTCTCCCTTAACAGGGCTTTCTTTATCTTCCTTTTGCTTCTTACAAGCACCTACACTCAAAAAGGCTTTTTCATTCTCATCTTCCAACCTGGGCATCAGATGGATTGCTGCCTTTGTATTTGCATGTTATTTAAATTGTGATTATTTCCTTCTGTGTTTTCAAGGGTTGAGCAAAATCATGATCCATACAAATATCACTGCCACTGTATTTCTGTGAGAGTGTCAGTTTTCAGCACTCCACCTCCATGCTTTAAGCTTGAGTAATTATTGCTGTACATCACTTTGGTATCCATTATAAATGTCTAATTTGTTGGTAAGGGTATCTCTTGTTGGTAAGGGAGGTTTTGATTCTGGATCATAGGCTGACTGTTGTGCTTTATGAAGTAGACTTTATAGAGGAGAAAGAATGGGCGAGCAGAATGCTCCCACATGGACTTAGTGTTTGTCACTTCATTCTCTGGTCTTCAGGGCACACCTTATGCCAGTGTTCGTAAACGTGGGCTTTTTTTTTTTTCTTTCTTTTTTTTTTTTTTTTTTTTTTTTTANTTTTTTTTTTTTACATTTGTTCCCTATTACAATGATGTTATAGTTCCCAGGACAGGGAACTGCTGGAGAAGGTGCAGCATAGGGCTACCAAGATGATTAGGGGACTGGAACACCTCTCTTATGAGGAAAGGCTGAGGGAATTGGGTCTGTTTAGTCTGGAAAAAAGACGGCTGAGGGGTGACCTTATTAATGCGTACAAATACGTAAAGGGTGGGTGTCAGGAGGATGGGGCCAGGCTCTTTTCAGTGGTGCCCAGTGACAGGACAAGAGGTAATGGGTACAAACTTGAGTGTAGGAAGTTCCACCTAAACATGAGGAGGAACTTCTTTACTTTGAGGGTGGCAGAGCCCTGGCACAGGCTGCCCAGAGAGGTGGTGGAGTCTCCATCTCTGGAGACATTCCAAACCCGCCTGGACGCGTTCCTGTGCAACCTGCTCTAAGGTGACCCTGCTCTGGCAGGGGGGTTGGACTAGATGATCTCCAGAGGTCCCTTCCAACCCTATGATTCTATGATTCTATGATGTGGTGACTTTTCCTGGCTCCTTCCCCTTTTTCCAGATTGATCTCATTGTTTTGAGGCCTCCTGTGGGCGCTGCACCATGAACAGGATTTGGACCAGAAAACATTTCGTTGATAGCATCATCTTTTTGAACCACCAAGAACATGTAATTGTTATTACTATTTTAAATCCCACCAAACTTTGCAGCTTTTCTTCTCACTGGCTTAATAACTTCTATTAGGAAAAGGAAAACCTAAGTCTTTTCAGCTGTTTCCTCTTGAGGGATGTAAGATATCCGCAAATTTTGCTAACACGTTCCAGAACAGCCAGCTGTTACTATCCACCTGCAGCCATAATACTGATTGAAAAGAATATAGAACCTAAACATGGATAGCTTCTGTAATTATGTAGAAAGACTTTAATACATGACTCTACTTCAAATGTCATCTGGCAATGGCTGTAACATGGAATGGAATATATTAGGAAATAATTTAGCTAGTTGAGAAAGTCTCAGTGAAAGACCATGTACTGTTCCTTATTCTATATTTCAACTGATCCTGAAAATATTACCCGTGTATATGGAGAAAGTCAATGACAAGACCAACAGAGCCCAGACACCTGTCAAATATCAAATAAAAAGTTGATCACATATTCCTGTAGCTCTGCAATTTCCTAGCGGTGTAACTGGAAGTGGTTCTTTTGCCAAAGACACTGCATATCTAACAAGATGATAGGAAATAGAAAATAAAAGTACCTGTTTTTCCAGAGCTGATTAAATAAAGATGCCTTTTTTTTTTTCAAATATTTTGACCTTTTGCTACAAAGAATGGAAAAAGTTTGGCAAGAAGATTTCAGCTTCAAACCTGCTTTAAATACCTCTGTAGCCTGGTTATATGCCCTGTCAGGACCCTTACTATTTTCATTTTGATGAATCAACACAATACAATATATGTCCTGTGACACATTTGCAATTCTATTGGAAATTTTGGCCCAAGGGAGCAAGGAACGTGAATCAGTCTAATTACACCACTGCTGGCTTTCTAAATGGATATTTTTGAGTTTTCAGTTGAAAGTTTCAGATTATTGATGTTCAGATGAAAAGTAAAAACTTTAACAGAAAGTCGAATTCTGTTGGCAGGAGAGGGTGTTCAATTAGAAATTTGCCATTTTTCCAAGAAAGGTTGAATGGGAAAACGTGAGTGACTCCTCCCTCACAGTGTTTAGGTCCAGCAGGTCATGCACAGAAGCCAGACTAGCAGTCAGTCCATGGCATGACACTAAACAGAGAATAGCAATTCCTCTATTCCTCTGCAAATCCTTTTGAAAGCTTTCTGCTAGAAGATGGCCTTCTCCACAGTATCCTCCTGCCCTAGACCTGAGTGAGATAACGCTGATGTTGACAGTGAAATTCCAAACGGGAAACGCTGCCTTACACAGGTGTTACATCTCCTGTGGGTCTGTGCTTAAGGGTATTAGTTTGTAGGCAAAGAAAGAACTGCCAGAAAGGACAGATCAACAGGGCAGATGCGTAAATTGGTAATTATTTACAAAAGTATTTTTTGGGCTAGCATGAACACCAAGAATATCTCAAATACACAGACAAATATCATGATAAATGCTAGCCTCGTTTTATAGTTAGCACAGCAGTATATCAGAGGTCTCAATGTACTAAAATCCTTTGAGTCTTATTTTAATGGTGCTCTTCGTAACACCCCCGACTTTAGCATTTCTCTCTTTTAAGTAACTAAATGAAAAGCGCTACCAAGGGGAAAAAAAAAATCCTATAATTCACAATGTGTAGACCATTTTCTGCATCACTTTCCTAAGACTTCATTACCTTGCAAGGACTTGACAATTTCCAGTTAACAAGACACAGGTGCAACTGATTAGCGAGTCTGGTGGAGCTCTAGATGGTCCCTAACATCCTCCCTCAGTAGGTGAGTATTTATTTTCCCCTCCTGAACATCAGCAGGTTTTGAAAACTCCTTAGCTGAAAAGGAAAAAGGTAAATGCTATCAATATTAAAAAATTTTCCATTTGAAAGGACATGTGTTCCTACAAAAGGAAGGAGAAAGTATGGTTTATTTTAAAATGCTAGCAGTAATGAATGATTTAAATTTTAAAAGGTCAGAAAAATGAGATTTGTAAGTTTTCACTGGGGATTTTGCCCAGACTTGACTGTTATATTACTTGTTTTCTTCAGCATTGGTAATAGTTGCAGGTGACACTTTTTTCCTTTCCATTTGAAGTCCCTCCAGTATAATTTATTTTTGTAGAGCTTTGTGTAAGGTGCTTTACAGGAAAGATCCCAAAGACCTTCTGACACAAATACTGAAATGTGGCACTTTTTTGTGAGAAGGCAGCAATCCCACGTTGCTGGTTTCTCACATTCATAAATGATGACTAAAAAATCTCACAAGTCATGGGGTTGGCTTGAAGAGTTCATTTTTCTTTTCTCTGTGTGTTAGTTTGCCTTTTTTTTTAACGGAATGCTATTCTGAGGTAGATCTGCCCTTTAAAGGGATGAAAACTTACATTTATAGAAGACAGGATTTAAAAGAAAAAAGAAGGAAGGAAGGAAAGGATAACCAAGATTCTTGCCAAAGGCAAGAACCCAGTTAACAAAAAGCTGCAGGTTTCAGGAATTCACAAAACACTGTAATACCTAAAGAATCAGTAGGAGAGGAAATCAAGATATCAAGCAGTGAAAGAGAAGCAAAGCCCCGTGGTATCCAGGACCTTTGAAACTTAAATGCTTGTTCAGAGCACAAGAGTTCAGTCTTAATTTCAGCTGAAAGGTTTTGGTATTACTACTTAGTGCCCAGTTTTCTTGTTTTGGCTTGTTAAATGATGGAATTTTTCCTGCCTGACTTCAAACACTTGGTCCCCATGTACTTTAGTGGCTCGTAGGGAAGTTTGTATCATACTTGTAGCACGAAGCATTGTCCTCTGAATTAGCATTATTATGCTATTAATATTAAATAGATGATACCATTTTTAATATTTAATATATAATATATTACATCAATATTATGAATGCCTGATGCTTTGAACTGCAAACCCTATTTTTAGTTAGTTATAACTTCTCATGCTTTTAATGATTTGACACAAAATTTCCTGCACCAGGTGTCTGCCTCAGGCGGAATTTTGTGGTGTTCTTTGGTTTGTTTGTTGGGTTTTTTTCTCTTTTAATGTCAGCCAAAGCAGCTCAGCTATTCCTGAGAAGTCGGCTAGGGAAAACCATACAAAATAAACCTGGCAGTCTCCTTGAAGGGACCTGGTGTGTCCTTATCCTGGGGGAAAGCACTTAACCTTTGGCAAAGATGTGACTTTTCTTTTGGACATCTGCTTCAGTTGGGAGGTTCAGATAGAAAACCTGCCAGAACATGGGTGAACAATGAATGTTTAAGAGATCACAGGTCACCCTGTGCTCACACAGACTGGTTGGAATGTAATGTCCAATGTGACTATCCACGCTGAATGCCTTCAGCTCAAATCCAAAACCACCCTCGTGTGTGCTTGCCCCCCCAAAGCTAGCAGCTCATTCCAGCCCTAGTCAGGAAACTGCAAACTTCTGGTAATAAGATAAAATGTGTGACACATTTCAGCCATTTTTTCCCCTTGTGTTCAAGGGTCATCTTTGTCTTGCTCATGCTAAAAACACTGAGCAGTCCTTAACACCTCTCTGTGTTTTTAATTACTGAAACAAGTTTGCAAAGGACTACTGAGTAAATTTTAAGGCTAAAGGCAGGACCAAGCCTTTCCTCGCTTTTCTTTCTTAATGGTTTTAGCAGCAAGATACCTCCAGATGCATACTTACTGCACATGTTATGGAAAGAGGACATCTTCCTCCTCTCAGTAGGCAGAACATACCTGCCTTCCCTCATGTTCTCCAACATCTGTCTCAGATCTGTCAGTCCATGCACAAAGCCCGAGACTGCACGAGTTGTCTTCCCTCGTGCTGTGAAGCCACAATAGCTCCTGATGCACCCTCCCCACGTGGCGTGGTTTTACCTGCTGGTGTCCTGAGAGGCTTTTCTGCACCGTGCTTCTTCCACCTGCCCAGAAGTTTCAGATCAGTTTGTCAGAATAATGCGATAGATTGAAATTGAATCATAACTGAAGTGAAACCACACAATTATCATTTCTGGTACAGCATCAGTTTGAATATTGCTTCTTTTAGTGGTATTCATACACTCCAAAAGGAATACGAGTATTTTTATTGTAACAAATCCTGCCACTTTTCTCTGGATTGATGCTCTGGAGACCAGAGCAATTTCCAGGGAATTTATAAGTACATTTAATCTAGTTTTATTTTCTTAACTTCACACTTGTTTAAAAAAAGGAAAAAAATTGCTAGGTTTTTCATTTTTGGTTATCTAAATTATATTGCTCATTAAATGCTACCCATTGTACGTCCCTATAATTCATAAAACCATACAGAACAGTGATAATTTTCTTAGGAATGAGTGTTTTACTCCGTGTAGCGTATATCTAGTCCTGTTGCTCTTTACAGTGTCTAACACACTTGAAGAACGTCAGTATAGACAAAAATTAGACTAAAAATTAGATTTGTTCAGCAAATGTTTGATTGCTGTATCACAAACCTTTTATTATAGCATTCAGGTCAAAGATGTTTCCATACCTTATTGAGCAAGCTACATATTTTTCTGGCGAAGGTGTGGATGCTGTAGTCATTACGTTTTCGCACACTTCACTGCCTGAGCTGCATGGACTACTTTAACTGCCACCAGGAATACTTGAATGAGTTCAGCTGCTTATTTCAGTGCTTCGGTTTGTGTACTTTATTGCTTCAGTGGTGTATGTTGATAAAGTTCTGTTCTGTGCTGTTAAATTTTTGGTTCTGCCAATCTAACTATATACCATGCTGAGAGAACTGCACACATTGCTAAGTGCTTACTCCGTGGTGAACATGAGCGGCTGAAATGTTATAATCTGCAGTGTTTTGTTAAATGAGCTGCATATTTTTGTTTTTATATACGTTGCTTACCCAGTTGTGTACATTTGCCCAACTCATTATACAAAATAAGCTTGATTGGAATAAGAACATTCTCTACCAGCTGTCTGCTCTGAGTCAGTATGTAACAAAATTAGCAACTTTCTCTTTCCAACAGTGGCATGATTGCATCCAAAGTTTAAGGCAATTGGTTTGGAGATCTTGTTTGTTTCATTCACTCCATGCAAACATCAAGATTAACAAACCAATTTGTTGCAACTTAATTTGTTTTCACAAATATGAACAGAGTTAAGTAACAGAGGAGAAACTCAGCATTCTAATACAGGAAAATGCTTCCATGTAGAGTATGGAATATTTAGAGACCTAAATACCGTTAGCTAGCTTAGAGCCATATATTGTAAACATAAGAAGATGGGAAAAAACTAGAGACCTCCCAAGACAGATATTTCATCAGATAAGCGATATCTCAAATACTTAAAATTACAAATAGAACATTTTGTAAATTAAGTGCATGCTTTCATCAAGAGTTATAAAAATAAGCTCATCTCATGACCACTAGAAAATCTCAGAATGCTGCAATAGACAAAATACATGAAAACTCGTGTACATGGATATGTAGTTTGCTAATTAACGTTGGTACAAAATTGAATTAACATCTTTAAGAAGTGTTTTTCTCAACTTGCTCGTTTTTTGAGTTACTTCCAGCAAAGCCTACAGGTTATTCTTAGGTTTTGACTAATTTGCAGACTTTGCTTACGTAGCAGCTTGTGCTTCCATTTACGAAATCTTCAGCAATACCTCACTTCAAAAACACTTTCTTAATTTTTCTTGAGTACAGAGATACTTAATTCAGGGTAGATAGTTTACCTGGATTCCTGCCTGCCCCACATATAAATGTGCCTGGCTCCTGTTGTCTCACTGTTGATTGCTTTCACTTTAATGTTATAATTCACTGCTGTCTGAGCAGGCTGCCTGGAAGGTCCAGATTTGTTTTTGCAAAATTTTACATAGGAAAGCTTAATTGATCTTATTGCTTCGAAGAGTGCCCGTTTAATTCTCAGACTTCTCACGAACCATTATTTAAGAGTGTAAACATTGTAATAGTTTGAAAAACAAACGTGTGAATACCTAGGGGCAAATATAATTTTTAGTGGTCTGTCTTCACTGATGCCCGTGGAAAAGAAATTTAAAGAGAGAGGTACAAATGGAATGTATTAGTATATCCCAGAACATTATATTAAAATTAATTTAGTGTTCATGTTTCAGTTTTTCTGTGTAAATTAATGTCGGGTATTAAAAGAGTACGAGAAACGAGATATACTGGATTCAATATCTGAAAAGTAAATGTAATACATGAGATGAGCTAGATCTAACCTAGACTTTCTTAACAGAGAGAGTATAAGTAATTTTGCATAAAATGACTTAGAGCAGATAGATGGTAAGGAAGAAGGTTTTGTCTCTGTTTTCTCTTTTTTTCTTCCAGCATGAATTTACTTTCAGTATCAGTGCATTACCAGTAAAGATCTAGATTTTGATTTTCCTTGGAACTGTTAAATATCTGATGCAGTTTTCCCAAAGTTATTAGTGTAAACTATGATCAGAATTGGACTCTTCTTCTTCTATCACATTCCAATGAACGATGGCTGTGTGCAATTTCTGCTCTGTAGGTATCCTGTACAGGTTTTGCAGAGGAAAATTCTTCCTTTTGCCAAGGGAAGTGAAGAGAAATATTCCTTTCTTTGGGGAGAGAAAATAAGAAATCTTTTTTTCTTTTTTTTTTTCCTGCTGCTGTGTGAGGCCTAGGGAGGTAAAAAGAAGCAACTAAGAAGCTTTAAGAGATGAAGCAACTGGAAAGTTTTCATGGGGACTGCTACTCTGCCTCTCAGCTTTCCACCAACCTCTTTAGCACTAACTGCAGCAAACTGGACTTGCTTTTCTGTTTTCAGATCTGAGTAACCTATTTCTCTGTAGGGCTAAGATACCTACTGAAAAACCAGCACGCTAAATTCAAAACATACTAAATCACTGCAGTAGAAAACAACATGGACTATTGAAATACTAGGAACACACAGGGTATCTCTGAGATCTATGGAGAGTAACAATAATTCATAAGATACACATCTATTCCATATATTTTCTGCATATATTTTTATGCAGCTGGTATAAGCAATGCACATATAAACTGTTTCATAATTTATACCTGACTNTTATTCCCTTCTTTTTTTTTTTTTTTTTTTTTTTTTTTTTGTCACTCCCAGAGAGTAATTTTCAATGTTGTCAACTTCAGTAAAACAAAAAGCCTCTACAGAGATGGGATGGCTCCTATGGTGAAATCCACAAGCAGACCAAAATGGTAAGTAATCCTTTCGAAGACTTACTTAATGAGATAAGTGTTTTACTTGGCACTTTCTTGTGGCGAAGACCTTATGGCTCAGGTGCACCTTTTGGTAAGAGTAGGAGAGAACTTTGATGCAAAAGCAGTGTTGTGAGGAAAGGTTCTCTTTGGAGCTGATAGTCAGTATGAACTCTGGAGACCCCTTCCAGTCTTGCTGTGATCACAGAATCATAGACTGGTTTGAGTTGGAAGGGACCTTAAAGATCATCTAGTGTTGCTCAAAGCCCCATCCATGAACACTTGATGGTGTGGTGTAATGCCTTGTTTCAAATAGCATGTCCATTCAAGCAAACTGAGCAATCAGGGCTTGGACCAAAATATTTTTCAGTGACATCCTTATTGCCCAACTGTTAGGACAGTCCCTGGCCCAGTTTTGGCCTGTGTCAGCTGGCAGTCTTCCCAATATGGAAGATGGACTGGGCCCGGACTGGTTTCAAAAGGCTGTTTGGATTTTTTCTCCCTGTTTTGGTGTGGTTGGAGTTTAGTGGAAGAATGGGAGCTCTGCCATGTGAGTTGACCTCATGTGAATGAGCAGTGATGGGTCTGCTTTATCTAAGACAGAAGAAGGCTGCACAACGTATACAACACAAAGGCAAGCACATATCAAACACATGAATACCCATATAGATGGTACGTTTCTCAAAGCAAATGTAATGAAACGTCTACTGTGAATATTAATGTGTAAATCTAATGAGTCCTAATGCATGCAAGACTCCCAAGAATTATATGATTTGCCTTCAGCTAGGAGACTTGTTTGAATATGGATAGTAAGGTTAGGCCATAAGTGTACAGTAATGTATTCTGGTAAGCCTTTACAGCTGCTACTTTTTACTGGTTAATTAATAATATGTTTAATCAATCTGCTCGTTATTTGAGCCTTATAAATATATCTTTCTTAACTACTTTAACTGTCACAAAATTTCCATCCACAAGATACTAACTTTTGGTGGTCATAAGTTAGTTGTTACTGTATGGCTTCCTCTTCATACGACCAACAGAATGGCTATTTGTTTTTTTTGTCTAGATGGTAAGGTCTTATGGACAGAAGAGCTGTCTCACAATACAGTTAGTGGATGGAGTCAATTCCAGCTCAATAGGAGCATGTAATAACATTGAAAATTAATTAAAAAATCCATTGTGTTTAGTGTTTTTGTAGCAGAAGTCATGTTAATTGTGTTTACTATTTAACTTCAGAAAAATCTTTTGGGGCGTTTTGGAGCCACATTTATCAAGCATACTTTAATCATCTTTCAAAACCTTTTCCTTCTCTCACTGGGGTCTGGTATTTGCAGCTAAGTATATTGTGTGTTAAGTTTATCGATAAATCAGATATTGCTTTCATACAAATTTTATGACTGACTTTGGTTTCAAATTAAAGTGTAAATCTTACAAAACAATGCAAAATGGGCTTTTTCTAGAACATATAGGCTCCTTCACTGTTTTTAAAACAGATTTCTCTTCCATTTCCCCAGAGATCTATTTATTTTTGTGTTTTATATTTTTAGGGGATGTGTTTTGCTCCCATGAAAGTGAGGAATGAATAACATTGCCTGGAGCCAGGCACAGTGTAGGCAGCAGGTGCTGAGCAGCTTCCTTGTACAGGGCTACTACCATACTTTAATCCTGTTTCAGAAATTCTAGCTGTAATTTTTTTTTTTTGAAAAAGATCATTATTCTATTAAGGTATTTTTATTTTTTTCTAATAGTCTGTGTATGAAAACAGCTTGCTGTACTTTGAAGGTGCACATTAATTCATACTGTTATCAGGGACCTTAGTGATATTGGGGTCTACTCAATATAATTTTCTGTCTTGATGTTAATAGGAGTTATGCATGTGTTTTCCAAGTGGGAAAACACATACATTATTTTCGGATATATGTGTTCTATTAGAGCTGTCTTCCATTTGGATTATGCCTTTTACAATTACCTCTGTATCTGTTTCCATGGCATTCTAGTGAAACCTGTAAACAAAATTATCTTTTTCTCTGTTTGCTGAAATAGGATTTACTAGTACTCGCAGTTGCTAATGCAGGTAGTTGTGGTCCTCGAACATGAACAGGGCAATATCCAGCTGCATCGATTTGATCCTGTTTGATGCTTTGTATATTTAGTCTAGTAAGCAATACTGAATCATTCAAAAGTGCTGAGGTTTACACGAGGGTACTCAGGATTCAGAACTGTGGAAGGAAACTGTTGGAACTCTCTGCCTTAAATTAAGATTTAAGTCAGCATAGCAGGTTAGTGGATATCATGTAATTAAATTAGAAAATGATATATTAATTACAAAAAGTTGAAGAAACACGAAAGGTTTTAAAATCAGGTTGAAAGGAAGAAGATTACCAGAAGCCATGGTCTGCAAATATTCTGTAACAGGGCTCAGTTTCTCATCCCTGAACTCTTCTGTACTAAATATTTGAGGAACTCATCATTATTATGCCTGCCTGTGGAGGCATGTGATCCATACTGAAATTCTCCCAACTTCCTCTGGCCACACTGATAGAAGCAATGCTGTGTCACACATAACTATTCCACTCCCTTTCTTATAAAATCAGATGTGAGTTTTAGGGTTATAAAACACTTGTTTGCATTTGAGAGATGTACATACAGTGCTCCTCTTAATAACAGATATTCAAGCCTGAGTTATGCCCTTTGGATTTAAATGAGAAAGTTCCCACTGTATTCAGGATAGAATTTGACCATATTGCTCGCAAAAATCCTGCATATCAAAAGTAGATTGGCCTCCGGAGACTGTGAATTTTAATGTTTGTTTTGAATGTGGTTACGCAAACATGGCTCCGAGCTTTGTAACATTTTGTGAGTTTGATTCTTGACTCTGGAACAAATCACTGCCAAGTGCTCTTGAAGTAGAGAGTGTGTCAAACACAGATCAACGTTTTTGACCTGTATTCTCTTGCCCTGTGGGGTAAGATCTTTAAATGCAGTCAGCATCAAGGTTCAGCTCAGTGTTACTGATGTAAATGGAGTATATCACTGTCATCAAAGCACCCTATGTGGACACAGATGTTCTGGTGTTGACATATTCTTCTCTTTTCAAGTAAGGCCAAACATTTCCAGTAATGAGCTGCTTAAAAAGGGGAAGCAGTATGCTGAAGAATAAGGGAAAAACAGATTTCATGGTAAAGAAAAAGATTATTTTTTAAAAAATAAAAACCAGAAGAATAAATTCTGATTAAAATGATATCTACTTTCCCCATACACGGTAATGGGTTTACTGTATATTCTTTCCCAGAGGGATAGAAAAAAATAAAAAAGAACAAAGAACAAAGTAGGTTAAGTTCTGAGTCCCTCTACCCATTTTTCCTGTGTTTTTTTGTGGAGTTGCTGTGTTGTCACTGAATAGTATGGGGTTGTGTCAGTTGCATCAGGTAAATTTCACTGCAATGAATCATAGCTCGTACGTAGAAATGCAGCATTGTGTCACACTGTGTTACATCAGTTGCACTTCATAGCAAATTGGACAAGGTGAAACCTCAAGATTTTATTTCAAGCCAGTAGAATGTGCTGCATCTGATTACTTAGCATTTTTGCTGAAAACTAGCTGGTTGTTCAGGAGTATTACACCAAGATTTAAACTAGCTGGTTGTTCAGGAGTATTACACCAAGATTTTAGAGAATTGGTGTTTTTTTTTCTCAATAAAACCTACTACAAATATAAAAAACTTAATTACTATAATAGAGACCTCTTCTGTTTTGCCTGGGTCCTTTTTCTTTGTCTTATTTGTGGAGGTGAAGAATTTGAAGGAGATGGATTTGAGGAAATTAATTTTTTGCTATGTTGATGCAGTTTGTAATGTAATCATCTTTTTCTTTGCTGCTTCATTTAAGTGCAACCTAATTTTGTTGCAGTTTCTTAATCTTGATTTCACACTAAAAGCTCTGTCCTTGGAAGGTATTCATAAAGTGGAAGATCACTTCGGTACATATAGCGAACTATTATAACACTTGCATGAAGTTTTACAAGTTTCTCAAAGTGAAATAGAAGAGTGAGTTGTTTGAGAGGCAGCAGATTTTCCAAATGATGAAGTGAGCAAATATTCCCTTTGGGCAGAGAACAGCTATAACTCTTGATTATTCAGTGTGAGCATTGCCTCATTGGGGACATTAGTTTTTCAAATTGTGCTAATCTTTTAAAAGTAACAACTGGCCACTCATCACCTTAGGTATTTCAGCAAGATCATGTGCAAAACTCTAATTAGTATTTATAGAACAGCAACTCCTCCCAGTAGGATAGTAGCGGTAGCTGGCAAATATCTGGTTGACACCTGTTAAGTCTTCAGACATCCATTGTATTTTATTCTGCATTTCAAATGAGCAGAGAGCAGCAGGTGAAGTCCCCATAATTAAGGGATAAAGGATAATAAATAACATGGTTCTTGAGTGGATGAACGCAAGGTTAAAGGCTGTTCTGCAGTTGTGATGATGTATTTCAGGAATTGTTTGTTTGTAAGTAATAATGCTAGCTAAAATCTTATGGAGCCTTCAGCACGTGAGAGAGGATTTATGTCTAGATTTACATGTGTTTTGTTTATAATGTCAGATTTCAAACTGCTTCTTGGCAAAGCAGCTTCTTTCTTCCCTGTCTTTTATCTCACTCAGCATTGTTGGCTTTTAACTGGATAGCTGCCTTCCCCAGCAAGCACTCCACTACCTCTGTTGCTATAACATCTACTGTTAAATACTCACAACACATTGCTTCTGAAGCGTTTTTCCTTTCCAGTAAACCTGGGAGTACAGAAAAACTTCTAGGTAATTAATTCAAATTTGAATCTATATGTATCTTGGTAAATATTGTCATGATGAGGAATTTTGGTAGACATCGAGAAAAGCAATGCAAGTTTTATGAACAATACTCCCATATGTTCCATTCATCAGAAGGGGACAAGACTGAGAAAATCTGAATTTTGAGCAGCTAAAATGTGTTGATTCTTGCCAAGTTTCTTTAACATTTGTGTCTACAATGCAGTGTTACAATCACTACCATGTCTACCAGGCTGCATTATACATTCAGAGACTTTCAGCAGCATTTTTAGTATGTATTTATATATCTTTAGCCATAAGATAAGCTGTTTGTGAAATGAGCTGTCATTTGTGGTGAAACAGTTTGAGAATAAAGCACTAAATATATATATATCTCTATAGCTTGCTAATCTGAAAGACTAGAATTGCTTACTATAAAATATATAGCGGGCTAGGGTTAGTGATAATGTCACCTGAATATAGGTAAAGAAGATGAACAAGCTGTTATCATTACCTGATTCCTTCCTTGGCCTATTTTACAACTTTGGGTACTCTCTGAAGTTTGTTCCTTTGCCAGTTTTGTCACATAATGTCTGCTTGTTCTTGCTTTCCTGAGGGATCTGGTGAGAATGCTTTTGGAGGTTCAGAAACATTTGCCATGGCACAGGTGTGTGTCAACGCAGTCTCTGCCGGGTGCAGATCTGGCTCCTCAGAGCTGGTCTCTGCCTTGTGCTACTGTAACTCGGCACGGGATCGCCACACTGGGAGCTGGCCCAGGTTAAAAGTAAACTTTCAAGGAAGAGAAAGAGGATTTAGTCTTGGTCTGGTTTACCACGTAGATCCAAAACAAGCTGTATGGGTCCAACTGGGGGAGCAGTGAGGAAGGTAGGAATAGGTGGCTGGAGCAGGGGCAAGGGAATGAGGGTAGCAGCTGCTAGGAAAATGCCTAGAGATCTATCTGTGGAACCATAGCCTCCATTTCAATTACTTGTAGCATTTTATTTGGAGAAAATAGAGAAAAAGACATTGCAGTATTGACCTTTTAAAATCCCACATTGAGTGATAAGCAGACATAGTTTTGTCTTGGTCTTACTACAGCTCTTTGGAAGCAAATAAGATGTTTTCAAGACAGTTTTGAGGTTGGCATGTATATGAAAGTAGAATAACTGCCTCTGAAGTCAGTCCCTGAGTAAATTAATGTTTATGTGAATCTCTTGACATAACAAAAGAAACAGAGCTAACCACTCTACAAACCCGTAAAAGAAATGCACACTCTTCCCCTTTCCCAGTCAAGCAAAGGTAGTTATTCCTGGGAATACAGAGTAGGTTACACATCATTCTTATCAGCAACAGCTTTTGTGGAAATAGAGGAGAGGTTATATTCTGCTGACACAAAGTGTGAATCAGATCCCAAAACTTCTGTGCTTATTGTGCAAACTAAATGGGATTAGTTTGTGGCAAGAAAGTAAATAAGTTAAATTTTATTGACTGGATACTTTACTGGAAATTAAAGATGCATAGAATTATGTTGGCGAAAAATGAATAGCAAGGAAATTAAATTAAAATAAAGGCAGGCAAATGAATTTTAGGGTTCAAAGAGAAAATAATGAAGAAGGTCCAAGGGACTGCTAAGCCATCATTTAAAAACCCTAGCTCTTTTATATGTATGTGTGTGTTTCCTCACCATTTATCTGACTGATCTCCTATAAATTAATTTATTTAGATTACAGCAGAGTCAAAAGGCCCCAGCCAGGATCAAGACTCATTGTGCTTAGTGCTGTGGAAACATATAAACAGACAAAGTCCTTTTCCAAAGTTGTGAAAATTTTATGATTGATTTCAGTAAGAGCAAAGTTAAGCCAATACGGACCACTTCCAAAAATTCCATCCTTAAAGATTTATTCCAAGCAGTAACTGTTTAAAAAATGACATACTGCTTACATAAGAGTCTAAATATTTGATGGTTATAGTATTTACATCTAAAACACCAGAGGCTACGTGCTTTAATACCTCAATCTATTTCCCATATACTCTGTCAACATGAGTTCCCTGCATTGATTGAGGGCGCTCTGTGATCCCTAAGGTTGTATTCATGGAAGGTTAGCCTTGCTACTACGTTATTCATGGAAGGTTTGAAGCATATAGGAAACAAATGGGTCTGTTCCTGCTAGGTGCGTTTTTGTCATCTATAAATACTTAATTACTGGGGTGCTGGTGAGAACTTCAAAATCTTTAAAAGGTGCAGTTGCCTGAAAATAGTTCCCTCATCACCAGTGCAAATCACAATGAATTTTGCAGTTGGGAGGTTTTCTGGCAGTTTAAAACAACTGAATTGTAGGTTTTTCCCACTACAGTCCATGGTATTGAGTTTAATGGCTGCAAAATATGACCAGAGCTGTGCATTGCATCCCATACTGAAACAGGTCATTCTCTTTCCTTAGGTGATGGGCATTTGGTGGAACTGATTGCATGAAAAGTGTTCACAGAATTGGGTCCCTAACCTTGGCAGGTTTAAAAAAAAGTACATAAAATTGAGGCTTTTTCACCCAAAATGAGTCTGTAAGTTAGATAAATATGGGCAGCACTGAACTCAAAGCAGAGTCAAACTACCAAGAGGACATTGCAGCTTTTCATTGCAATTTTGTACTTTGAACTAATGGAGCGAAGCAGAATGAAAATCACCTCTGTTAAGAATGGCATTTATCAGCCGTAAGTACTTAGTAGTAAGAGCCCTACACAGACAAAGCTGAGTGTCACCAAGAACTGTACTTGAAAATCAGACTGTTAACACAAAACTACACAAATAAGAGCCAAAAACTGTAATCAGAAAATGCAACATCTCTTTAAGAATGTTTTAATGGTCTGAAGAGTGCTAGCCAAGTTGAATTTAACAAGATGTAATAACCTATGACATAATATAATTGAGAATGCACCAGGATGCAGCACAGTCAGGTTAAATTTTGGCTTTCCTTCACTTAGCCTGGCAACTTCAAAGATCTTGCAACATACATTTTAAAAAATACATAGTACTGTTTAAATTTACATATAACATAAAAGCATAGGATGTGCAATTTATCAGAAATACAATTCTAAGTAAAGTTAGGGCTGAAATATCCAGCCTAATATTTTGAAATGTTTGTTTGAATCATTAACAACAAATCTTACATTCACTTTCCGTGAAGAAACAATATTTAGTGCAGAGGAAAAGGTAATGGGAACTATCCATTGTGAACTTCGGATAAAAGTGAGATGGTTGCCAGGCATCTGCCTTATACTTGAAGTGCCATGGTAAAAGCCAAAGCAATGAGTTCAATTTCTCTTTTAATAGAACATAAAATAGAAGACAAAAGCATTTTGCTGTACTGTGGAAATTGAGAACTGTAGAGAAAATAAGCAATAAATAAGTATGGCAGGTGATAATGCAGGAACAGAACATTAAAATAATAGGTGCTGTATCTTAAACTTTGTCTCATGGGGTTCGACAGCTGTATATAAACCCAAAATATAAAAACCTAATTTTTATGCTGTGGTTACTAGGGTTAAGTTATGAATTAACTTCTGTATGATGTGTCACCAGTTTGAGAGAATTAAAATTTGATTATAATAGAATAGAGATAAGATCTTTCCTGCATCTCTAGACGCTGAGGCAGTGGCTGAAGTTTTCTTTCAACCACTGCAAGTAGAATTATTGAATTCTAGCTTGAAAGTGAAACTTTGTCTTCCTGCTTCGCTATATTAAGCATCTCCGAGATTGAAAACCTAGCAAGAGCTCTCCTAGTGTGATTAGAAAGTATCCAGTATTTTTTGGCAGCAAATACTAATTCCAATCTTTCTGTCTAGTACTGCTCAGGCAGCACAAGGATAACCGGCTGTCAGATGCTTTGGGTAATGGAAAGGTGAAGCTCCAGGCTCTCCGTGGAAATCTGGCGGCTTTGCTGACAGTTCCCTACCTCTGGAAAATGAGTGGTGCTGGGGAGGGGAAGGGCTGTGCTGGGCGAGGGGGCTGGGAGGTGCTGGTTCTTCACTTGGAATAACCTCCCTTTGGAAACCGTGAGCCATTAGCGTAAGTTTGAACAATACAGTGCCTTCATTACTGCTCTGACAGCCAGCTTTCTCTGTTCACGTCCCCTCTGCCACTTAATAGATCTCTTGGTGGAGTTCAAGGCTGGTAGTTATCTGCCCAGAGTCTCGGGATGTTGGGCAGCCAGGCTGGAGAGTCTCTCCAGCACCTGTAATGGAGACCCCAGGTCTGGGACTCATCCACAGCAGGGTTGTACAGATGGGCTGCAGGTGAGCTGTGCAGCTGAAGTGCAGGTGTCCAGCCTCAGGGCATTATATTTGCTACAGGTGTGTATGTAGTTGAAAAAAAGACTCTTGGGTTTGCCCCCTCTCACACAACAGACGGGAGGCTCTGAGGCAGGAGGGGGGCTCCGTTGTGCTGACTGGTAAGGGTTTTTTTACAGCTCCTAAACTGCAATAGTCTGTGAGTTAGTTAACTCATTTTATCTTTTAATGGTGATGCATTCATGGCAATTATTAAAAATGATGACAAAGCCATAAAATATTTATTTCAGCTGGACTGTTTTGTTTAAAGCAAGAAGGCCTGTGTGGGCCTAGGCTGGGGGGGGGGCCTGTCTGTGGTGGGGCTGGCCCCAGGGTCCACCTTCCCTCAGGCGCTGCCTGTTCCCCGCTTGTACTGCTTGGGCTCTGCCTTGTGCAATTTTGCTGCCTTATTTCCCTCATTTGTTTTCCATTCTGTGCTTTTGTACAGCCAGCCCTCCTCAATGCTTCCAAGCCTGGAGGGAAAATGGTGGGTGCTGGTGATGAGAGGGCCCAGGATTAGCTGGTGTGCCCTGTCCCTTCGGAGGTGCCTGCAGGTGTGTAAGTGTGTTGTGGGTGTTTGCTCAGGTGCCCACAAACAGTGTGGCGGAGGGAATTGTGTCATGACAAGCTCAGTAGTGAAAAGAAAGTGTCTGATCAGCAACTCAATAATTAGATTTTTTTTTTTTTTTATTAGGGACTAGTTGTAAATTTACTAGGGAATTGCACTGGGTAGCTGGACTTAGAGTGAAATGATTTCAAATGGCAAAATTAGTGACTTCCAAAATTGGGAACTGCTATCAAGTTTGAGGAGGAAAGCGGTGTTTTTATTAGCTTTTTGTTTGAGGACTTCACCATTGTTCAGCCTTTTTCAGGTGCTGTTGTAAAAAAAATGCTGTATTCATACTATGAAGAATGTTTCAAGGTAGTTTATTGGAAATGTGTGATACCCTTCAGCAAATTTATAGGAAAGGCCATTGCAGCTCAAGATAAAAAGAGATTCAACTTAAAAGGATAGATTCAACCATAGAAAGAAATAGAGGAATATCCAAGTTAAAATAATTTACCATGCCTTTTAATATTTGATAAAATCCTCTCCTAATATTTTTCTCAGTGTAGTTCAAAAGCACTGGTACCTCATAGCTTTGAGACCAGCAGTGATATAATAATTTAGCTTTGATAAGGAAAGAATTTTTCCCCGTCTGCTACTCTACTGGATAGTTCAATGCTCTTATGGTTGTCTCTTAAATGTCATTCAGTCAGTGAAGGGGAGTCATGCAGCATATGTATGCTTGTATGTATATTTTTTTTTTATTAAACATAATGCCCTGGGCCCTCCTGAGGGACTGTCACGGTGCTGGGGGAAGGGATAGTGGTGCAAATCCTGCTTGGAAAGTGTTGGGCTCAATTGGGTTATGTGAACTTGAGGAATGACTCGGCAAGGGGAAAAGTGCAGCTCCTGTAGTGAACAGCAAAGTAAGTCAAGCTAAGCAGGGAAGGACACAGAATCACTGGCTGTTAACCCCTGCAGGCCAAAGTCTGATACTTCCTTTAAAAGCAGGAAAAAAGGGGAAATGCTGTTTATATGCCTGGTGAAATGAAGGGGGAGTTGATTTAGGTGAGAATCATGGATATAAATATAGTTTTCTCTATAAGCAAAAGAGCCCTGTGTTTTAGTGCTGTGTGTCATGCTCGAGCATGTGTGGTTATGTGAACTGTTACATTTTCTGTCTGAAAAGCACATAGGCTTGAAAACCAGCAAATTGCATGTAATCTTGGCCTTTAATCATGTGCTGAGAATGATAACCGAATGATCAGCTGGAGGAAATTTCCACTGTTGTACAGCTGCAAACTAGAGAGTCTTACTTTTTCTCACCTTGTTTCTGTACTCCAAGTATGAGGCATCAGTTACACAGAAGAAAACACGAGCAGCTTTTCTTTTGAAACTATTTAACAGTTGTAACTGCTTTCCTGCCATTATGTCTGAATAAGCATGGGTCTGGATGTTTGTACATCGGTCTGAAAGGGAACACAAAACTGCAGGTCTGCTGGTAAAGAAGCCAGGTGCAAAGGGTGGAGTGCATGTCAATATTCAAAAGATGGTGTTAAAGCAGGGTGCAGGAGTCAGAGTCGTCATTCTTTTCTATTTCTATAACTATGGGATCTACTGAAAGTTCTTCGTTCAGACTTACTCTAAAGTATTGTCCCCTCCCTAATGTGAGATACTCGTATATCAGAAGTTAGCATCTGTGATCTGTGTGGCAATATTCTTTGGCAGGAGACGCACAGCACAGTGAAATGAACAGAGCATTCTAGATTTGTCATTTCTAATACTCATCAGCTTGTATCTGCGTACTACGAAAGTACAGAAACCAATAACCTAGATGAATCATAAATGTCTGGGGTATGTGTGTGCGTATATGTTTGCGTCTGGGATGCTTCTTCAGTTTGTTTTCTTTTTCTTTTATTTTGGCAAAGAATTTCAAGTTTACACTAAGAGTCTGGGCTTAAAAAACATATCTGAATAAAGGAAATGAAAGAGTGGATAAAAATGGAGAGAAAATAGTAGCCCGGAGTGAAATCTGTGACTAACTCTGTGTCTGAGGCCTCTGGATACTAAAATTACAGAAGGAAATAAATTACATGTTGACTGAATGTTTTTCTTCCACTCTTAGAGTGATAGAAACCAGGATGTCTTCTATATAAAGTAACAGTGAACTTAACTGTATTCAAGCACGGCAAACTGTATTTTAGTTCCAAAAAGGCTCTTATCTTGCTGCACAATAGAGCATAGCATTTACGTTCACAGTACTGCCACTGTGTGGTTTCCCCTGAAATTCTGCAGGTAAGGAAAGCCATTCTTTACCAAACCATCAAGAGACTCAAAGCAGCCTGTACGTGTGGGGAGGAGAGTGATGGCAGTGAAAATTGCATGAGTGCATTTCAACAGACTTACTCTTTTGTCATATTTTTGGTTTTAGTTTTGATTTGCCTTTCTTGAAGGAGGGATTTCAGGCTTATAAAGTTTCTGCTCTCCAAATATATGTTGTCGGCACAACCTAGAATTTCAGTACCTTAATATTTACAGTTGAAACTGAAAGTCTTTACTTTTTGTTTCAAAAGTTGGTATGCAATTTCAGGTTCAAAACATTCTTGTTATTAGTGTTGCTTTTTAAGGTTTTAGTTCTTTGAAAGTACAGTGCAATGAAATAAAGATATATATCCACTGACAGAATCTTGTGCTAACATAAAGGCTGTTTATAGCTATAACTTTACATGTAATTAATAAAAGCTATTTCTCTTGAAGCCACCAAAAATGTGGATTAAGGTTTAGAAAACCTTCTGGTAAGTGAAGCTGAGATACTTTAAATGCTGTCTGTGAATATATATACCACTTGTGCGTCTGCTATAAAGTATCTCTAATACATTATGCCTGACAGCATAAGCCACATGCATGAGAAGTTAATGGTCACTAATGCCTCAATAAAAGGTATTTATTGGAATATTTTTTAAAGATTCACCTTTAAGTACAGATATTTGATATTTTGAGTTCTACTTTTGAAATGTACTTCTGTAATCCCTTCTTATGGTGGTATCCAAGCATTGTTGTTTTGTGTGTATAAAACAAAAACAACCACCGGTACCTCTGCACTCCCCCCACCT
>VYZM01011653.1:65593-89120 GCA_013398915.1 Dromas ardeola | reverse complement strand
AAAAAAAAAACAACCCCAACCCAAACACACAAAACTAAAACAAACCCCAAAACAATTTAAAATGTCACAAACCCCTCTGGCACTTAGTAACACAATACAGTTACTGAAGTCAAGCTTAAAAAAATTTTAGAAATTCATTAAGTCAACTTTATTAAAATATAGTACCATTTTTGCTGTACTAGTGGTAAATGAGTCTCAGACTTCTAGAGTTATTGAACAGTACTCATTTTTGACCTCCCCCTTCTGCAAGACTATGCTGGATATCTTCCATCTTAGTTTCAAACTAAAGACCTGTGTTCTTGAAATGATAATTAATAATTTTTTTCCCCCATTATATAAAACTGGAAAATGTTGAAATATAAATGTCTCAAATTTTTGTAACATATCTAAATGTGGCTAGGTAGACCAGAGTCAGAAAATCTGGAAACTACTAACAGCTGCTGCATCTTTGATAGTGTTTGACTTGTACTGTCCTCCTGCTGTTTCATGATGTATTTCCTTGAACGTAAGATAAAAACTTCAGAAAACAGTGCCTTGAAAACAAGTACAGTATATTACAGACATGAAAACAGTGCAGTACTCAGAAGTTGAAGTCATGTATTCAGTTGCACAATAATAATGAGCTAATTGTGAGGTTTTTAATTGCATAGGAGGAAACTATTTTTATTTAGTGAAGAAAACGTCTATAAGAAATAAAGGAAAAAAAAAAAAAAAAAGATTGCTGCTTCAAATGATGGTACCACCCTTGGATTGCACAACAGGGCTGAGCCTGTGAAACTGCTCCCCAGTCAAATATCTAGTAGCTGCCTAGGATATGCATACAGTTGAAAACAATTGCCTTGAGTGGATGAAATGAAAGTCAACTGAGGTAGAAGGAGGGTTTTAAAAGTAACTAATGAGACCTTCACAGGTTTTGAAGAGTTAGGGTAATTTGGCTTGTTTTTTTGTGGGGCAATAGAGTGTGAGAAGGCTAGCTTCAGCAGTTCAGCCAGCTCAACCAAGGTCCTTATAATGTTTTGATGTCTTCTGCTCCGAGTCCCATCCTAAGATAGAAATATAATGCTTAACTAGTGTTTATTATCACATTTTACAAGAGGAGAGATAAAGGCAGAGGATAATAGATTTTTTTTTTTCAAGGTCATTGTAAGGATCAGCTTTGGACTACAGTCAGAACTCTTTCATTCTGTTTGCTTCTCAGTTCAGTGATCTGAAAGCAACAAAAATCTACGACTAAATTTACTACATTTTACTGTTACGCTATTACCTTAAGATTTCATCCAATACATATTGGATGTACATACATGTACAAACAGCTGTAAGCAGGTCCTACTTGGATTTGGATATTTACTTATTTTGATTTTTTTTTTCCCCAAAGATTTATTTTTTAAACTCCTTGAGAAAGCTTGAACATTTCCAGGCCGTCAGAGTGCAGACGAGTGTTTGCATTGTTTCAGAAGCACATTACTGCTCCTAGTGGGATTTAGTACACCTTTTTAATTATAAGGGAATACTTATATTCACTTATTTCAATTTGAGAGCTAGAATTTGCCTCTTGCAATGTTTATATAGAAATTATATGCTGCCAGATAACTGAAAAAACCACCCTTCTATCACAGCAGAATACTTGCATGACTTTTTTTTTTGTGTTATAAAGCTGTCTAAAAATATACCCAGACATTCCAAACAAAGCAACAAAAAGGCTTCCCATAAGCTCCAGCACAATTAAACTTGGCGTTCCCTTTTAAATAAACCATGTACTGGGTCAGTAAAGGCCACAAGAGACAGCCTTTTTAGACCCACTGTTTGCACGACTTTCTGCTATGGACCTTCTGCGCAGGTTTGGAGGCTTGTCCAGGCTGGCCTGCCTAGGAAAGCTGCATGTAATGTTTGATTTAGCTTTCAGAAATTTTTCAACTAAGTTTGAACCACAGAAATGAAGGCTCGTAACACAAAGGTTGTAAGACCCTTTGTTGAAATGGTGCCCCTATAATGTGGCATATTAAATATTTAACATAGTTTGCAGCAGATAAAAAGCAATTTTGTTTAATTTTTCCTAAATATTAATGCTATCATATACCTTAATCCTTTCATTATAATAAAAATTTGTTCAAGCTCATTCTTACCAAACATTTTCTAATTTATAAGGATATGGAAGTTTTGGTTCTGATCCTAATAAGTAATAAGGCCAAAATGCCATTGTAAAGAAAAAGGGTGAGAGCTGGGAGGGAGTCTTCACTGATCTATAGGGAAGAATTACAGTCTAGAAAAATACCTTTATTTTTTTACCCAAGGACATCAAAGACAATGCCTATCTCCCAAGTAACCCAGCTCAAAGTTTTGGGTCAGTTGTCAAGGAATGAAATGAAATACCTGCAAAACACTCAGTGAAATGACCTGCAAAATAATTTATAAAGAGGTTGCCATTCATTTCTGAGTGAGGACCATTTTCCATCAGTATCGCTGAACTACGGGGAAAAAAAGAAAAAATTTCCTGGGTTGGAATTAGTTTCAAATCAACTTTTCTCTGCATCCTAGAACAAAAATGTAATTGGCAATTATTTAAAATGTTAATTAAAGACTTGTTTCTCCAAACACTTACAGTTCATGGGGTTACTGGAGGCAGTAAGCCCTCGATACAATAGCAAATGTTTCCCATAAGCCATCCATCTACATCCAAAGACAGCAGCAAGGTATGCCACTCATATGAATATTAACAATGAGAAAAAAACCAAAAACTTCAGGGCAATATTGTTTAGAATTTGAATGTAGTTAGGCAATAGTATACTCAGTCCAAGTATATTGCTGTGGCTCCACTAATTGCGATAAAAGTGCAGCTGGCAACAGCGGTGGGTCTGGCCCATTTTTGTACTGGGTATAAAGTCTCTGGTTTATTTTAAAAATTCTTTGTTTACTCTTCTTTTCCTTCTTTCTCTCATCTAATTCTAATTTCCACGCACACAAAAAAAGAAAATACAGACGTTTGCTTTAAAGCTATTTTCATTATTATGCAGCTTTTCTTTCCTCGTGGAATGACTGTTTTAAATTTCCAATGTCCACAGCCCTTCAGTTGCACAGAAAAAATATTGCTAATTTGCTTGTGTACAAATAACTTTATTGCACTTGTGGTAGATGTGCTTTTTTAAAAAACAAAATAGTTTCTTTTAAATATTAAGCTGATTAAAACAGTCTTTGCATAATTCTTAGGCCTGCTGAATCCCATGTTAGTTGATTTTTCTGAGCCAATATAACTCTTGCGTGGAATAATTATATAGATATTTCTGTTGAGAAAGCAAAGAACAAACTTGCGATATAAAGAACTGAGTATAGTAGCTGTGGGGACTGTGAATACAATAGGTCGGTACTTGCTTTCTTGTCAGTGTAAATCTGGAGAAGCCTTTGGATTTAGCTGGAGTTATTTTAGATTTACATCACTGTAAGATAGGCTACTTACCTCTACTTCATTATATTATAGGATATTGTGGTCTCCATCCAGTGAAGCGCTTGCTTAAGCTTGAAAATGTGAGTAGTTTACTGAAGTCAAAGTTGAGCAGAAATTTAAGTGCCTTGCTGGATATACGCTTCTTCTCTTAAATGCCAGCAATGCACAGATAGTCATCAACTGTATATCCCACTTGCTCCTAATCCAAATAACTGTATCCCAAATATCCCCTGTCTAGATGAGATCAGCACCCATGTGAACAGCAGCTGGCTGAGGCCAATCTTAAGGCAGATAGAGGTGGGATTGTAGGTAAAGTCAAACACTCCAAGAATGTTTTAGAAGAAAGTTTTAGAAAATGCTTCTGGATGGTCTGCTGCTTCTGGAAGATCCTGATAGCATGTAAAAAACCCCTCCATTCACTTTCTTCCTTCATTGAACAGTTAGAAGACTGTACTCTCTTCTCTGTTGCATACCTGCCAAGGAATGTTGTTAGTACACTTACAAGCTTCGTTTTGTCTGTACCAACTAGTGAAGATACTATTGTGCCCGTTTCCTTTTGTCCTTAGAAAATACAATGAAATTCTAGGCTTTATCTTACAGGCCGAACAGCACTGATATTAGTTGCAAAAATTGCCATGTATCTTGCCCTAAGATAATAAACAGAGACAGTCTTTTGCAATTGTCAAAGTGACAATTCTCAAATCCTGTGGTCATAAGTAGCAAAGCTTAAGCTGATAGAAGACAGTTTCTCAGCAGGGTTTGGTGGTTTTGATCTCTTCTACCGGAACAGATTAGAAGAGTGAGGAATCTTACTGTCTTCCATAAAGAAATGGAGAACTTCTTTCAGCAACTGTGGTGAAACCCAGTAAAAACTAAGAGAGAAAGAGCAGAAAGTGAAAAGAAGAGATTTGTAATAGTAGGAGAAGCTTTAAGAGAAAGAAGAAAATATCCTAACAAATCATCAGTCCCAACAGAAGCATGATGCAAAACAGAAAGCTTGTCTTTGTGAAATTGCATATTTTATCAATATGTTCCATAGCAGTCTCTTATGACGGATAGCCAAATTCTGAAACCAAGGAGGACATTATCTTTTTCCTAGTTCTGACTAAAAGAACAACTAGTGTTTCCTTCATCTAAATGGAAAATGCAAAGAACAACTTGCCGTACCTATAGATGAGGTTTATGGAGGTAGTTAGTTAGTGTCAAAGATACTAAGGAATTCCTCAGTCATGCCTGTGGCTTTGAAATAGTATATTAACAAACTGATGTAATGAGGCAACCCCAGAAATCCCATGCTGGATTTTTGTTTTTTATTGTAAGTACTTGAAGTAAAAATTTTTGGCAGTAAGTATATTAGCCTGAATAGTCTTGCAAGGGAAGTGGTAGATGCCCCACTATGTAGAGGACTTGTTGAAACACTGCGGAGTGGAATGTAAAGAGGATTGCTACAAGGACAACGAGAGAGACTCCCACAGCTTTAACCTTTGTCCACATGTAATTTCTCTCCAGCCATTTAGCTTTACACTGTTGTGAATATAGGAGGCTTTCATCCTAGTCTGGACCTCTGTACAGCAAAATGTGTATGCCTTGAAAGATGCCACTAAGGACTTCAGGAAGATTATTCATTTACTTAAGGTCATACACTACACACTGCTTAAGTGCTCTGCTAGATCAGTGACAAAGGTGTGTACTTTTTGTTTAAGTGTAGGAGATGATTAGCCATGATAATTAGTTTACTTTTTAGTCAAATTAAAAGGGGATGACTTCAAGTAGCAACTGCAGATAGTCCTGTGGGCTATGTCAGAAGAAGTCTTCTGCCATTTCATATCAGCAAAGCTCAATCTACATCTTGATGAAATCAATGAATGTTTTAGCCAACCTTCCAGTGAGTGTAAAATTCCCCAAATAAGGGCTGCAATATAAATGCTGTTGCTTTTGCAGTGCTATAATAATATAGAATATTTTTAAACAAGAAAGAGGGAAGGACCATGTTATGTGTAGCACAAAAAAGACAGGCAAATGAACAGAAATGCAACCTATTGATAGAATAGTGAAACGGAAGGTTTCACTAAAAGTGAAATTAAGATTATTTCTTTTTTTAATGACCTAACTAAATTATTGTGGTATATTCTTCTCTCTGGCATTAATAGATTAACCTCTGTACAATAAATTGAATCTGGTAAATCTCCGTTGCTTCCCAGTTGTCAGAATGTACCTGGCAAGCTTAAGAGAGAAAAATGGTAGTAAAGGGGAAGAAATAAGTTGACATCAATGTTACATGCCCACATACTAACTTGACTTTTAGTAGATATGCAAATTTAGGCCTAAAATATCTCTCAATATCATTAGAGAAGGGAGGTGTTTAATGTTTTTCAAATAAAAAGGATTCTTTAAGCTGATGAAGATTTACAAAAGTATGACTGTGCTCTGCATGTAGTGGAATCATAAATTTCAGAAACCTTTCAGTGGTATGGTAGAATGTCTCTTATATGCATGTCTTTCTTCACAAACATCTAGTTTAAAGGAATTTTTCTTGAACCTGTAAAGATCTCTTGGGTCACAGAAAAAAAGATAGTTACAAAACCCACAGGTCTGTACATGAAAAAATACTGAAGTTCTGTTTTAAGTATTACTTGGCATATCAAAAACTTTGCACTGGTAATTGTCAATCATGTAGTTTCTCATTGTAAAGAAATAATAGGTTAAAATGGAGCCATTCTTTTTTTTAATGGATACAAAATTAAGTTTTATAATGAGAAAATAATACAAATGGTTCCCTCCAAGAATTAAACAGGGTAAACTGCACAACAGAATTGCCATGAGCAACAGTTAAATCCTGAATTGTGCTTGAAATATCTGCATTTTCCAGCTTCCTACAGTCTTTTCTTTAAACGCTTTTCGCTATGCTAATGCCCGCTGCATATAACTTGAAACCTGCAGAAGGATTATAGTTGATGCAAGCTGATGCGCTGTTGATGATCTCAGTTTGCAAGCTGTTTAATGTTAAAAGTTCCACTGAAACTGTCAGTAGAAAGTCTATGAATAATTTCAAAGACCCTCCCAAGCTTATCTGTTCCCTTGCTTCCAGCGTGCTGCTTTTAGTAATGAAACTAGCAGACTTGTAGTTGCTACTTGGCTAGTGGAAAAGTGACTTGGAAGCAGCTTCACCACAGCTGTGTACGGTTGAGAGTTGCTTCTCTTTTCACTGCTGGAACAATTACCACTCATCCCTAGTAGTGGTGAGACTCATGTTCCAACAGATAGTGATGGAAAAAGTATTCTGTGTGTATGGGTGAATGCTGCATAGTCCCCAGATTTTGATCTCATTGAAGAAATACAACTCTTCTTTGTGGAGTCTGGTTGACTTGCGTGGTTGCTACATCCTGCAGGGTGTTATTTGGGTGTGCTTCTATGTATGTATGTGTGCATATGTATGCGGCTTTAAAAAAATATGCCGATTCTTTGTGGAGGATGTAAAAGACTGAAGTGATTCACTAACTACCTCTTTATAACCTTTTTAGTACTAAGAGTATACATGGAATTGGACTTTCTGCTTTATTCAAACATCATTTGTTTGGATGGTTTATTCCCTTTTTCAAACTGAAAGACATTTCTTTACAGAAAGATTCTGTGATGGCAGTGGTCATCCCAGACTTTAACCTTACCTTATGAAAGTTTTGAAATACTAGTTGATCTCCTAAGACATTTGCCATATCTTGGAAAAATCCTTATGCTTTTAATAATCTGGTCTCATCTAAGCTCAAACTAGGTGATAGGTTTGTTTCCAGTCTTGATGACAGTCTAGCAAGAAACAAGAGAGTGGTGCTTCGGATTGAGTATTTCCCATAACCACCCATTATTTATCTGAAGTTCAAATCTGTTTGTTTTTTTTTTTTTTTTTCTTCTAGGAAAATGAACAATATCTAGTAGAGGTTATTATTGTAAAGAGTTATTTGTGAAATCACTCTTAGCTTGTTGGGAAATGTCTCAGTCATTGGAAAACTTCAAATAAGAAAAAAGACAAAAGCATACATGGGCAAATATTTTAGCAAGCTTTTTGGGGTTTTAGGTAATACTCAGTAACAAAGAAACAAAAAGAAAAATCTGTAGTTCTCAGTGTGCAGAATTGCCTTTGGCTTAAAGGAGTTAGATATACAAGCAGAAAATAAGCATTTTAAATAAGCTTAATAGGAGCAATGCTCACTATTGAGATGGACTGTTTTCTTTTCAGTGAAAGGGGGGTGGAATAAAAGGTGATCTACTGTTGTAGTGTCTCTACTTCTGGTATACTATGGTATCATGGCAACATCAGAATTAGACACAGAAAACGGGGCAAGCAGCCCGGTAGAACATAATGAAGAGTACACAAACAATGTGTTACAGGGAATCTACAGAAGAAATTATTAACAAGCAAATATAGTAGGGTTCTGGGGAGAAAGTGGGAACACTGTAGAGCTCTTCTGGGAACAGCTGGAGTATGGGATTTGTAGGTAGGAAATGCAGAAACTATTGAAGGAAGAATATATTATCTAGATCGGTAAGAGGAGTGGGAACATTAAACTCTGCTACGGCAGAGGGGTAAGTGACACTTCTAGGTTGGGAAGAGTTAGAGACCAGTTAGCTCTTGGAATCCATGAAAGCTGCAATTTCTTCTAGATACAGAGAAACTATAATTCACTACTGCTGTGCCTGTATTTTCAATCAGCAGTGTCCTAATTAGGCCCTTTCAGTTATTTTTGTATGTCTGAAAGAAGAGTGTAGGTCTCTGTGTTGTAAGAGTTGATTAGGGTAATCAGCTGTCCAGATTTACTCTGCAGTCCGAACGGAAGATAGAGGCAGTTACTCACTAGCGTTGTTTGCACTGCAGAAATGCATAGGTACCTTGATTTTGACAGACTGCAATTATGAGGGATAAAATTACAGTATAGTGAATATATGATTTCAAATCAAAAGTATCTGATGATCATCATGTCTCAGAATTCAGCAGTTGCAGATTATAAACCTATCATGGGAAATGAGATTAATGTAAAATCATAGGCATGATTGCTTATGAGACATTAAATAATGTAGATCACAGCATACTGTTGTATTTTCATTTTTGACTGCTTTTGTTTCTCACAGGAGGTGTTTATGTGCCTTGTTTCAAAGGGTTTGTGTACACATTGCAAATTTACTACAACAGTGTTGTTGATTTTTGTTCCCCAGCTGTTATGGGTAGCATGGGTATCATTGTACCACCTGTGCAGCCGGAGGTCCTTACTTCAGATGATTGCAGATTACAGGTTTGGATGTTATCAAATTAACCTTATGAACTGCTTTGGTTAGTCTCAAATCAACCTTATAACCTGCAGCTGAACGTGTATGAGCATGTGAGGATTAAGGTGTTGGGAATGATATCCTGCTATTTAATCTCAAAAATAGCCTGGAAGACATTGCTTATGAAATTGATTGATCACTCTGGTGTGAGGAAATGATAAGGTTGTGAGACACAGACAGCATAAAAAAATGTTTTGTGCATGGCAAATATGTTAAACTTAATACCCACTCTTACACTGCGATAATGGTATTGCTGGTATGACAGCAGTCCCAATGCAGGGCTGGATTTGGCTCTACAGTTGATTAATCTTATTATCAATCATTGCATTCTTTACCTCAGTCTTCTTTGACAAGGTCTCCCAAGCTTCTAGGACTTGTTTAGAGACAGGGTTCAAGGAGAGCTGCCAGCAGTGGATAAAGATTGAGACAGGGATTACTTAAGGGAACTTGACCCATTCAGGGCCACGGGAGCAGATGGGAAGCATCCAAGGTGCTCAGAGAGCTGGTTGATGTCTGACGGAAGCCACTGTCCATCACCTTTGAAAGATCATGAAAAGTGGAGGAGGTTCTTAATAGCTGGAGAAAGACTAATGTTGTACCTATCTTCAAAAATGGCTGAGAGGGCTACATAGGGAAGCAGAGGCCAGCTGACCTCACTTTGGACCCTGGGAAAATCATGGAGCAGGTGCTCTTGGAAGATATTTTTGGGCATGTGAATGGGGAAGGCGTTTGGATGCTTAACCAACCTGATTGCCCTCTATGATAAGATAAAGGGATTTGTGGATGATGGGGAAAGTGGTTATTTACTTCAACTTTAACCAGGTTTTTGAATACGGTCTTTGAGATTATTTCTGTAAATTAAGATGCTTTGGTCTGAGTGGGTGGGCAATTAGACAATCTTGAGAAATCATCTCAGGTATCTGAATGTAGAACAGACTTCCAAAATATCTAAGGGAATTCAGTTAATAGTTTCCAGACAATGATTCCAAACTTTTCACAATGTTTTCAAGTGGTAGGGTCAGCTACTCTTTGTAAGGCTTACTCTTTGTAAGGCTGTACTTGAATTTTATTTGTTAGGAAGGCCACACAATTTCATTTTTACACATAGTATTCAAGCCAACAGAAGATAATGAAGAGCATGCATTAAAACTACAGTAATTGCATTTGTTTAATAGTAACATTTTAACATTAAAACTCCTACTTTATTGTCTCTCTTTTTAAATAAATAATTTCTATTTTTGTTGTCCATTTATGGTAATACCCACTGTAAGCCAGGAGGTCATCAAACACTGAAAATGACAGTCTCTTTGTTCATGAGGAATTTCAGAGCTGTGGTTGAGGCTCTACTATGCTCCTTTGTTATTCTCAACAGCGTATTTCTCAATATAGTAGCATTATACTGTAAGGATAATTATGTATTAAAATACTATGCACTATATTAATATATTAAAGATTGAATCAAACTTTAGATTCCTAATGGGTGCTTGGGTGGTGACCATTTGTCCTCACTATATAGGCTCCTAAGCCTTCCCAAGACTTCTTTCTTAGTCTTGTTAGGGGATTGTGTGGTTAAACACAGCACAGAAAGTCAGAAAATTGTTCTGTCTACAGTAGTGAGAGCGTATGGATGTATATTCATAAAAAAGAAAAAGAAAGTCAGTAACAGTCTTTGTTATTGCTTTGCTTTTATTGACTTTGTAGATAGGTGATTGGGTTGTGAGCTGGGAGGTCCAGAGGACTAGAGGAGAAGGAAGCCTTCTTCAGAGCTGGAGCATGTGCTCTCCTTAAGGAAGTGGGCAGTGGCCAGCTGGGAAGATGCCGGGCACTGTTGGTCTGTTCAGATTTCCTCCCTCCCTCTACAATAGCTCATTGGATATCTAGAGATATACTTTCTGCTCAGGCTTTCAGCCATGTCAGTCTGTTGCAACCAGTTGCTTCTGACAAAATGCGTTGCTTGGGGATGAGGATCAAGTCAGTCAAGGACCAAAACAACTCCTTTCTCACCTTTTCCTGGAATTTATGGGTGCAGTGCATCATTAAATGGCATCTATGCAGTTAGTGCTCTCTCGCCTCTAAAGCTGACATACCAGCACATTTACGGTAACACTCTACAGCATGCAGAACTTTTGTAAGGGCTTAGAAGCAATATAGTCTAGGGGGTTTGGATGTGGGAATTTGTAAACTTGTGTTTACGTTTTCTTTCTATTTTTCCCTCATACTTATTGGCGACGAGAAAAAACTCGGAATGACTTTACTGTGTTAAATAGGGCTGCATTTTTGCCTTACAAATAGTTGCACTTGAGTAACAGAGAATATAATAGTAAGCAGAACTTGACCTGTCTAAAGACAATACTTCCTGGGGAGTTGTACTAAAAGCAGTTTCATATAAATGAAGATGTGTGTGGATCCAGTTAGAAAATAACTGTTTGGTAACTGGTGTCACATACTGGATGCATAAAGTAACCTGATTTGCTGGACTCAACAAAAAAAAAAAACTGGTGAACATTATACTCTCTTACTGTAAAAGGCAAAGCAGGGGAATAAAACCACAAGAAGAGCAGGCAGTGATTTTTGAAGTCCAGCAGAGATTACTCTGGAACTGTACTGAAATATGTATGTGTGTGCGTGTGCTGAGTCATCGACGGAGGAGCTGATGAACACCTACTCCTGCCACTTCAGGGACTACTTTAGCCACTGAGAGAGTCCTCCCCAGCCCTGGGGTTGTCAGTCGTTCAAGCCACCAAGCCCTGCTCTGCCCACTCGGCTTGTGGTTCACAGCTGCTCAGCGCAGCCTGTGGAATCGGTACCTGACAAGTGCAAACATCCATGCTCAGATGGCAGGGCCTGGGGATATTATGGGAGATTGTATCCTCGTTACATAAAACTGTATTTCTTTTTGCGCATACCCAGCATTGTTTCCTAGCTTTCTGTCAATTTGTTTTTTGACTATATTCATCACGTTGTTACAGATTTTGGTCTAGTGTGTATTGTCTGTGTATGAGTTTAAGTTTGGATGTATTTTGAGATGTTTCAGCATGAAAGATCCAGCATAAATATAAACTTAAAATGAAAAGCTGCATGAATATAAGATGTTACAGTATTATAAATGAATTATGTTTAAACAGACAAAGAGAAAAGCTGCAATACAGCCAAAGCATATGGCATATGAAAATGCAATCCCTGTATCTGCATTTATATGTGAGCTGTTGCAATTTGATTTTTTTCTTTTTCCTTTTTTAAATTGCATTAGCAATTCCAGATAGACACTTAGTCTCCAAAAGAAAGGCTTTTGACATTAAGTGTACTGAAAGGTCATTGAACAGTCATAGCTTTCTTTTAATTTTAAATGCATTTATCCAAGAAAACTCAGCACTGATGCAACATCTGCTTTTCTAAGGGACTCTGTCTTCTAGCTGAGCTGACTGAGGTTTACAGAGGTCAATTGAAATGCCTAAGGTTACCCAGAGTGTCAGAGAGTAAGGGGTGGGTATCTGGAAAACATACTGAACAAGAAACCTACTTTTTCCCAGAAGTTACAGGATTCTCCTTTAAACTTCTAGGTGAACACCAATATCATTCAGAAAAAAAAATAGGAATGTTAAAGATGGTGACTCCTACTGTGTTGATTACTATTGATACTGGGAGTTATTTGTAGAGGGTTCTAAAAATTCCTGTCTAGAAAAATAAGCAAGTTACGTATTGCAAAACCAAGAAATTCTTTTAAGGCAGAAGACTGTGAGATGGTGTGTAGCAACAATGCAGTAAACTGCTTTTTCAAATTTGTTTCTTAATACTTTTTCAGTGATTGACTTCAGTTAAATTACACTGTCTAAACTAGCTGATGAGCACACTTATAAAATCATAGCTATTTTAGGAATGAAAGATCCTTTACCCTGTCATTCAGCAGTGAAGTAGTATGTGGTGACGACTGTGATTAGCAGAATACATGCGTTTTCACAAGGAAAAAAATGTTATATTGAGGATGAAGTACAATTTTTAGCTTTGGGAAGCTATACAAAAATGTTTTCAATGTTGTAGTGATATCTTTCACTTTCATGGATTTTAACCTTTCAACTGTAAAATTTTATAAGGTTTCACCCAGTGCGGCAAATACTACCATAACTAAAATGAAGAAAATACAGGTGATTTTTTTAGATTAGTGTTTTGCAAAATTAAGTTCTGCTGTGGAAATTCATAGTCTGTACAGTACATTTGTGGTAAAGAACTCTGAAGAATTGCTATGGATTAAAAGTGATTAACAGGTGATGAATTTAATTCTGCATGTTGTAGATGCCTCAATCTTCTATTGACGTGAAAGTTTGATATGTACAAGCTTAAGTTATAAGATGCAGTCTTGACAATTAAAAAAATTATTTTAAAGGTTGCCAAGGGTGAAAGCAAGGAACCTACCCTCCAGGTAGTACAGTTGCATGACTATCTTTTCACCTTCATTGCTGCCAAAAAAAAAAAGCACTACTATACTCTGATACCAAAATAAGAATGCATAGAGGGTATCTTTGTAAGGTCATATGGAAAGAGAAAACATGAAGAGGAATACATGGGAAGTACTGGTATGCTTCTATTATTACAGCATACCAAAGAACGATCAAAAGAAATGTGACCTTTTCTGAAGGTGACTGATTCATTCGTTGCTGGCTTTGACTTATTCTGCCAATTTTCTGATGTTTCATTTGCCATTGGATCCCAAAAAGACTTAATTTGTCAGAGAAAATAGAATGGCTTTTAGGAATCTTGTGATTTTATTTTTATTTTTTTTTCCTGGGAAATTTATGTTAGCCTATAACCCTGGGTACTAGGGTACTGGGAAAAAAAAAAAATGTTATGTCCCAGAAGGATTCTAATAATTATTTTGTGGGATATTTTACAATCTTGTTAAACATTGGAGTTCTGCTCTGTGTTGCCTCTGTCCAGTAAAAGGTCTGGCTCAAATATTTTCCTTCTGTTTTCGCACCGCATGTATGCGTTTGAAAAATGGTTTTGCGTAAGTAGAATACAAACTGATCAATCATACAAACAAGACAAAACTCCCACAGAGCACATGGGGGAGAAGAACAAAGATTATTTTTGTCTGTCTAGTTAGAATTTTGCATATGCTTGAATATATCTGACAGGTTGTGCCTTTTAGAAGAATGAAAAAAAATATATATAAGGAGAGAGAGAAAGAGGTGCTGATGAGTACAATAGCAGTGTTGATTTTCTTATGTTTGGGGTGCTGACAATTTACAAGTGGCAAAGCAGAGTAAGCTGTGTTACGCCGTTCCCTGCAAATGAAGATAAATGCCTTGTTCTTTATCAATCTGGGTTATATTCCCAAGAGAAGGATTTTAAAAAATGGATTTTTAACTTTCTTCTCCTTTTTTATTTTTTTATATATGTATTTAAAATATAAAGGAAGTATTTGAGGATTGCAGTTAGAAGCTGCTCAAAACCTTGCTGGGCTCCAGCTATGTAGGTCTCTGAAATACTGTGACTATCCTGAAAAAGAAAAAAAATATGCTATTCCTTCTACAATATGTAGAGCTATGGGGATTGTAAAACTTCTGCAGAATGGGAATATAACATGTTTATAGGAGCAAAAACCACAGAAAGATTTGTCCTCTTTGTTGTAGTTAAGAATTGTAAGATAGAAAATAAGTTTCGATACCTGATTTACTATGTGGAATTACACTGCTAGATTTCTTTTGTCTCTGCTAAAATCATATCTCTTAACATGGCTTTAGTAGTGAACCTCCTTCATTGTATTTGGTTTCCGTATTCTCTTGAAAACCTTTTATATGACTGTTATGTCTTTCTTTGAATGTTCACTCATTAAAAACAGTAGCAACTCCAAATTTGAGGTAATTACAAATAAATATTGAGTGGGTGTGCTAGGACCAACTAAAATATATTAATTTTCCTGAATAGTTACGAGAACCTATCCTGAATGCTTACCCAAAGCTTGAAAGCAACTGTATTAAAAAACCCCAACAACTATCTAGATAAGGGTCTACTTCTCTGCCCTTCCACCTCTGTCTGGGTCTGTGAAACCCTTCATTTTACACTGTATTCTAAGCCTCAAAGTATTTAAAGAACAGAAGAATCTTGATGGCGGAAAGTAGGAATAAAGTGAGAGAATTCTATGTATTTCTATGCATTATTAAGGTGTGTTCAAGGAGTGGACTGTATTAATAAGGCTTCACTATGGGAATACATCTAGAGAGCTCAAAACCAAAAGGACTGACTGGGTGGTCTCTGGAGAAGGGAGAGCAGATCTACTTAGTTTATAGAAAAGAAAAGATCTGAAGTAGGAAGGAAGAGATGTCAGGTCTTGTTCTGAAATATAGAGGGATGGATTGAAGAGAGTTATGTGGAAGCATGAAAATGTTTTGTGGTGAGGACAGTTATGAGGAAACTTGCACGAGCATTTGACCTGTTGTTGGGTCTGAACCTCAAGCCTGTTCATGAATGCCTAATGAAATGCGTTTTGTATTTAAAAAAAAAAAAAAAAATTGCTCAGACTTGTTAATATTTGATGGTATAAATCCATCTATGTCTAAATTCATGTGTGACCCATTTAGTATACTTTTTGGGAATATACATATGGTAAAGCCAAGAAACTGTACATGGTTTTTCTCATTAGTGTATGCGCTGAAATTCTCCAGCTTGGGAAAGAAACATATTTTTTTTCTCTCCTGTATAAGACTCTAGGGATATAGCCTTTAAACCTCTCTCTTTCCCTGAGATTTGTGTAGATCCTAACATCCAACAAGGTCAGTGAGTGCCCCTGTGCTCTCATTGTAACTGCAGAAGTTTTGCCTCTCCCTAGCCCAGGGGAGACCTGCAGCATTAGATGCTTCCTGGCTAATATGTGTCTCCAGGGTGCTCTTCAAAGAGAGTTTGCCAGTGCAGATTTAAAAACAAATACTGCTTGTGGAAGTATTTGAAGTATTTATCCTTTTCTGGCTTGAGGAGGGAATGTTTGGCAGCATACCTGCCCTGTGCCCATGGCCAAACTCCTCCCAGCTGCAAATCTTCAGACCTGCAGAGAACCTTCTGTGCAGTCCAGCTGCCTGAGCCACGGCGCAGCTACCTTCTATTCCTGTGCAGAGATGGAGAGCTCTGGGTGCAGAGTCTTCTGGAGATCAGTATGATTTAAAACTAGCACATCTGTGGCAAATAAGTTACTCTGTATACAATAACCTTTGGTTTTGTAGAGCTAGCTAAAACATGGTCAATTGAATGTGAAAGAAGCTAATTAAGAGACAGCAGACCAAAGTAGTCGTCACTGTAATTTCTTTAGCTTCAGTGAGCTTATTGCATGGATGAGTTTTATTGGAGTTCTTATTACTAATACAGAAAGTATGTGCAAAGTTAGGAGTTATGAAGTCAAAGCTGTGTTTCACCTGGGAATACTGTTTGGGATTTTCACAGAAGGCTTAAAAGAGTCAATTATAAAACTTCTATTTAATTTCTCTTGCATTTGGGTACTGAATCTTCTTGAACTTTTAAAAATATCCTACCTAGTCAAGTGAGCCAGTCACTCAGCTTTTGAGAAGCGGGAGTTCCCAGAGTGCTAGGTGATATGCTGAGGAAGCTCTTGCATTAGTGTTTCTCTGAATGTAAGTAGTTTGAATTTTTGGCATACTTGCTCAGTCAGAAAAGGATGGAAGGAGCTGCTTTGTGCAGCTGTTTCTATTCCCGCACTTTTCCATTTAAGTGGCACTGGAGATTTCATACCTTACACTGAGAAGGCAGAGTTCTTCTTTTCAGGTTTACTGGTTTGCATCTCCTTTGGTTCTTCATCTAGCTGAATCCAGTTATAGTATTCCAGAAATATATTTTGTGGGTGCCTCACAAACAGAGCGTTAAACTCTGCACATGAGCTGTTCTGTGCTGTGAGCCTGAATGGCACGTTGGCTTCTCAGACTTCTGGTCTAATTGAGAGGAGTCCATCAAGGGCGCTGAGGCGCTGCATGCCTGCCATAGCCTTGACAAAAGACAAGACTCCCATAATGATATGTACTGGGACAGAGAGGGTAGTCTTGGTGTTGACAGGTTTGACTCAGGTTAGATCTGGCAAGTTTAATTATGGTTTAGATCCACTTAGGTTTGGAAACCTAAATGATGTTGAAATCCTTGGAAATTTGGTGTCTAATTACCTCTTGGGGTTCTGGGACCAAGTGATTTACTTAAGGTCACAAATGGAGTAGAAACAGGAACTGAGCGGAGAATTCTTAAATCCCAGTCCAGTGCCTCTACCATTAATCCTTGACTAATCTGGTATTTTGTGATGTAGGTTTCACTTCACCCAGCTGCTTTCATCAAGTTGTTAGTGTCATCCTACACTGGGACAGCTGGCCAGAGTTTAATGCATAAGTGAGTGTCAGCTGCATTCTTCTCTCATTTACACCCATGGCATTATGTGCTACCCGCTAGCAGTTCAACATTAATACAGATTATAAAATGGGAAAGAACAATGTCTGTGGACCTCGTAAAGAAAAGAGAAAGATTCTGATCAGAGATTTCAGAGTCAGAAAACTGCTAGAATTAAGTGCTGTTTATTTAGATAACAGCAAATGTAAGAGTCAGAGAACTAAATCTCACACAAAACATGCGTTTCAGTATTACATGTGCTGTGGAGAGATCCAGGTGAATGAATTAAGATAGTTGTCAATAGGTATTTGTCCACTGCTCACCTGTGTGATTTTTGTGCCATTCCTCATTTTTTTTTTTTTGCTTGGCTAGGGAAGGCTCAGGATGATTTGCAATGAAATAATTTTAAAGTGATATTATGAGCAATGAGATGTAAAAAAAATAAATAAAATCAAAAGAATGACTTTTAAATACTTAGAATCCAACCCTGATATTTGAAAAGAAAATGCTAAGCAATAAAGAGGATGAATTTCCACACCACATATTGCACAGGAAATTTGCACACACGACCTTTTATTTGTTTAATGGATTTTCTGTGAGGATCTCCCGTTAAATGTTCCTAAAACTTCAGCCCAAGAAATTTAGCTATGGAAGGGAAAGCATTTATATTCATTAGATGAGAGCAGACTTTTTGCTCATGATTTGGGTGGAATTTAAAATGATTAATGCAGCTTAAAGTAGTTAGGTGATGGGAATTTTCTAAAACACTTTATCTGCATCTAATAAGCCCTTTTGGGGAAACAAGAGCTTATGATGCATATAAGGAAATTTAGAGCCAGTTTATTAAAAACACATTTCCACTTACTTTAATGGTGTTCTTCTATTGTATCTTAAGATTGCCAGGTATTTTACCATCTACTGCAGCCAATCTGTAGAGGCTAGAACCACATGAACCCCTTTGAGAGGCCTATTTCTTTATTCTAGAGATCGGAGTTGCGTCTGATAAAGGATGAAATGAATTCAAGAATATAATGTAGCCGAAGTTCAGAAAATCCTTCACAGAAACTTAAAATGTCTTAAACTGATTTTTTCCTGTGAGGTGCTCTTTATTGGGGAATATTCTATAAAATTTTAACTGAAAACAAAACCATTCCAGTTAATTTGTAGTCTCAAAATTCAAAATTAAGCATTTTATGTGGCCTTGTGATAAGGTAACTGTAAGAATGCGGAAGGTAGCTGTTTACTCAGATTTTTCTAGAGAAGGGAAATTCAGTGTTCAGTTTTGCCTAACATGAAATCAGGGATTTTTCCAAGTTTTCATCTGACTTTGTAGTGGTAGAAATACTAGTGTGGATGACTGTAATAGATCCTTTACTGTGTTTATACTGGAAATTAAAGCGGTACACTTGTGTCTTTAGATCATTGGTAAATCAGCCTTTGCAAAGTCACTATGACAGCATTCAAAGCCAAGATCACTCTTGGATGGAAAATCAGTACAGTATTGTCTCAATTACCCTGGGGTAGATTATCCAGCTGATGGATGGGAAATAAGCTGCAGGTACTGAGACACTCAGTTCTGCTCAGGATGAGTCAGTTTGGCGCTGCTGTCTGCAGTGACGATACCAGCTCGGATGCTAGCTCAGGGAGGTCTGATTCAGCATTGCTACTGACCTCTCTTCTCACCATTTTATTCCTACTTTGTCATTCTGCAGCCTAATTTACAAGAGGAGAGTGACTATAGGCAGTAAGGTGGCAAGTTAAGCATTCATTAATCCAAAGTTTGTTGACTATCTTTCAGTGTTATTTCTGTCATTGCATTTCTGACCTGCCAGGTATCATTTGACTGAATTTCTTTGAAGAATAGTTTTTACTGAGTTAAAGAGAAGCTGAAATTTTAAAATTAGAAGACAAAAAGTGTGAATGTGAAGAATAACTATTCCACAGAAGTGTATACAATGAATCAGTCTCTAGTTTAGTGTACTAGGTCTATGCATACAGTAGAAACTCTTTCCCAGGATTAACATTACAATGGAGTTGCTGCACTTTGTGCTGTTCTGTAATATTTAGATTATGGTATGCTAGGGAACTCTTCCCATAGCAGATAATTTTTCAGGGATTTAACCTGACTATTGCAGCTATGCTGGCAGAAATCTGTAGCCTTGACATAGCCTGAAACTATATTCACCTCTGTTCTCCCAGACAGTCTCCTTCTCCTCACAAGGACTCGCTTTAATGTGGCTATAAATTTTTTGAAGGAACATTCTGAGCTGAATGCCACAGAAAATAAACCTCTGATATAACGCAGTGACGCTTTGTTTCTCGAAGAGTGCACTTTACATCAAAAACTAGAATAAGTTGTTCTTTGTTAATATGTGCTCTATGGTCAAGACAGGAAGAATAAGACTGGTATTTTGAGCTTTTAAATTTAACTGCCAGTTACATTAGGAGAAAACAGGAAGGAATTTGCAAGGTGGTGTTATTCTATTATTGACCCTCCTTATTTCAGACCTCAGTGTCATGGTGAAGCCGTAATGTGCTTGATCATCGTTCTGTTTGAGATGGTGTTCAGCGATGCTCACCCTGCTGTATTGGCTACCCAGGTTGTTGCAGCTATGATGTACAGCTGGCAGTACAGTGTGTATGCAGAGTCAGCTGTGGAGGCAGATGTTGGGATGTGACACTGAAGTCTCAAATTCTTCTGGACCTGTCATAACAAGGATGGATGTTTATAGACAGGATACACAGAAAAAATGAACATTTTTTTTGGTGGGGGGGGCGAGGTAGGAGGGACAGACTCTGAATACTTATTTGGGGAAGTGCTCCTCTAGTTATTCAGTTAAAATACAGAAATAGCAGTTTTCAGGTAATCCCTTTTTAGTTGCTTTTTGGTTGGTTTTCAGTGGCCTGCTTTAGGCACAGTATGTGTTTAATATATAACCCCATGCAGAGCAGAATTCTTCTACAGTTTAAAATCAGGGGCGGGGTGTGTGTGTTTGTTTGTTTCTGAAGATTTATTGAAAGGCCATCTACTCTTTGGGTGGAGAGATTTCTACCCACTTTTCTGCTGTCAAACTGTGTGAATCTAAATGTCTCCTTGAAATACACACTGAGGATTTCTTCGTAGGTGCAGATGCTTTTAAAAACTGCCTTAAAATAAGTGCAGAATGAAGAAATTGTCTGCCACCAGATGAGTGAGACTTGGCTGGGCTTCTCTCTTCCTTTCATCTACATATGCACACCTCTACAGTCATTATAAAAATACCATTTCTATAACCTGCAAGGATCTACTCCTACTCACAAAAATGCCTTGCCATTATGTGGCAGTTGTGAATCTCTATAGCTGTATAGGGTATGCTATGTGTAGTTCTACGTCTGATGGGGCTATCTGTGCAGGCAGGCTGAAGGGTAAAGTTAATCTACATTAATCTACTATGAAATGAATCTTCATTAATCTCCTGTCACGCAAGATGGAAAGGTGTTGCTGCAAAAACTATTGACATGGAGGCAGAGGAAAGGTTTGATAATCCTCAAGTATGTGAAGCAAAGAACCATGTTCAGGAGCCAGCAAAGCCTGCCTTTAGGTAGGGGGACATAATCTTCAGCAATTACATAGCTCAATAACAAATTGCAGAAAATAGGCTGTAAGAGGTTTGGTTGACAATTCCTGACCATTGCCTTATGAATTTATGAAATAGATTATGCTGGTCTGAAGAAGAGTGGTGAATCCATAGAAGTAGAAACAATACGCACCATACCGGATCCATATTCAGAACTCCAAATGCTCCTTTTCTTTGCATTCCAACATCCCAGATGGCAGATCTCCTTAGCACAGTTAAAAATTTTCAGCATGCTTACTGAAGTGGTTTATATTTTTTTTTTTTTTGTCTTCCCGTTGCCATCTCTGTCTCACTCAAGGCCTTTTCATTTAGTGAGTATCTACAGGGTCACAATGGAGAATGAGCTGGCAGGGTGAATGACAGTATACACGTACAGGGTGAGAGGCCCAACTTCACTTTGCAACCTTGTTGGCATACAGTCCATAGCATCTCTAATAAACAGTCATTATAGCTCTCCAGGTTTCTCAATTATTGTTTTCATTTCTTTGCTCTGTTTATTACTTTATCACAGCATGGGATGTTGTTCTGATTATCTTTATTGTAGCGTATTTAAAAATAAAGAACAATGCCTTAAATTATGTTCTGTACAACAGTTAAAATAGCTAAAGGGGGACAAGTGTACCCATTGTGGACTTTGACTGATAGTCCTTGTTGTCTTGATTCAAATAGAACAAGCAGGGGGGTCAGTTCAGATGATCTAAGACCTGCCAATCTGTGACTGTTTCTCAGATAAAGTGGTTGTATTTTTTAGCCTTAAAGAAATCATTAGTGATTTCATCAAATCTAATAAAAAAAGGCATTTATTTTAACTGAATGAGGATTTAGTTGTTTTGTACAAACACAAGCATAACTACTGCAGTTTATTTTCAGGTATACTTGATGTTTAGGTCAGTGGCATCTTGCATTGTTTCTTGGAAAGTCAGCAATGTGTGCAACCTTTTTCACTTGAATATCTCAAGGTTCATTTCGCACAAGTAAGAGTTATTTAGTCCTATTGTTCTGGCAGTGTTCCAAGCCAGCTAATTATATTATTCCAAAAATTTTTCTCAAAGTTCTAATTAATTATCTTCTTCGCTTCCTCTTCTGAAGTACTGTCGTGTCATGTTGTTTCTATGAAATGCCTGATAGTGTCTTGCATCTGAAGTGGCTGTGTTTCGCTTATGAATGAAGTGTTGCTGTAGATAAAGGGTCGTATCCACCACTAGCATGTGTCAGTGTGGTGTGCTGGTTATAGGGAAGGTATTTCAAATATAGTAATAGTGAAATCAAGTCTAAATATTCATGCTTAGAGTATAAAATGAGGTGTGAGTTTTCCCTCTTTTCAATGGACTATTATTTATATTAATCTACTCTCCAAATCCTGCATTCTTATACCTTGCTCGTTGTGACTAGTATCTTTCTTCACTATTAGTAGAGAAAAGCAAGGAAAATCCTTCTATAGTAAAGTAATTGATACCAGTGTATTTATTGCTTACGCAGTTAAAAGGAGATTTTTTTGATTCACCATTAAAATGCGTACCTGCAAATCAGCTATACTGATGTTACCAAGATTCCTGTTCTTCTCAGCTTCTGTTGAAGTACGGGGTTACAAACTTTTAAAAAGTCAATAATGAGAAGTAAGTTTTTATTCTTCCTTTAGAAAAATGGTTAAAATACTTCTGAATTTTTTTTTTTAAAACAGAAGTTCGGTATGTTAATTATTTAAAAATTCTTCAAAAATGAGCTTTGTAGGAAATACCAGGTAGATTTTAAGGAATATGACAAATATTTTCCTGGGCATTTGGTTTATGCCCATAGCTACTTCCAAAGGATTACAAAATACCTGGGTGTTGGAAACTTGATGTAGCTTTAGGAAATTATTTCATAGAATCAGTATTGTATTGTCTTGAGAATGTACTGGAAAGTGAGTCACCATCTTGAATTTCAAATGTAGGAATGATCAATTATAAAATCAGAATATAGTATGGATGTATTTTTTTTCTACAAACCATAAGTCAAGAGGTGCACGTCATTTCAAGATGTTGATATCTTAAGTAGGTATCATTTCTTATCGTATCTGACTTACATTAGTGCAATCCTGAGCAATATTTTGATGATGTGAGTATACATTTAGTTGAAACAATGAGCAGAGAAGAGAGTTTGTTGGTGGGAGATATGCTTTTCACTGTCTTTCACCTGCATATTGATAAGCTGGCTTTCAGGTATCTTTACTGTTTGTTTGCAATTGCGAACTCTTACTAAATTGTTAAATTGCAGCAGAACATCTTGTCTGCATTTTATAAATTCACAGCCACTCTACTTAAATACAGTTCTCACCCACACAGAGTTTCATTTGCACAAAAGTCATAGCAGCAGAATATCAGCAGTTCCCACGGAAATGACAGCCCAAGCCTTTAGTTCATAATATTGAAAAATTTCCCTAACTTGCAACATTTCCTGAGGGAATGTCGGAGTTGGCATACATTTCTGCTGCTTTTCTCTAATTTTTAACCTCTTATTACAAATGAAAGCTTGTAGGGCTTTTTAACAGGTGGTTTTTGCCTGGGAGTACATGACAGAGGTAGAAAGCCAGAGAACTGTGATAAAAATTAAACTCAGCAAATCTAACCAGTCCTAGTGAGAATGCAGCAGGGAATAACAAATCCTCAGTGAAAAGAGCTAAAGATTGCTTAATTAAACAGGGTTGCAGAATTAGATTTAACTTTAAACTTGAAATTTAAGTGAATTTCTTTGGTGAGGAAACTGTGATGACTTCTTGAATGTCATTCTAGATACGCGCCCC
>VYZM01011653.1:43885-65544 GCA_013398915.1 Dromas ardeola | reverse complement strand
CCGGGCTGGCATGAAATGTCATTGTATTTTGCTCTAAATGAAGGCAGTAGTTGCTTATTTCGCACAGAAGGTTTCAAAATCTTGGGGAATAGGCTTTTACCTCCACATTTTGAAATTGTCTCAAAAAGAAATATTAATTGGTGATTAGATACTGTAACACAGGTTGAGAACACGTAACAGAAAAGGAATTAACATCTTCGTGGGTTGCAAGTACTCTGTTGCTGCGCTAGTTTGAGACAGCAATATTTAGCACACTTGGTTTTCAAAACCTGATGTTACAGCAAGTTTCACAGAAGATATTGGAGGCCCTTGAAATTAATGACCAAAGTTTTATAAAAAAACAGTTAAAAACAATGGAAGTACTATCAGAGAAGCAGATAAACTCTACCCTTGAAGAAAGGTTTGGTGCAAGTATCTGAAAATAAATTTGCTGTCTCTTGTCCAAGGGGTTGCATTTGTTATTTGTTGCCCCCTTTGGAACTAGATTGCCTTACAAATTATAATTTGACCACTTTTTAGCCTATCTAGTAGAGGTTTGAAATGGATCAAATTGTGTTAATTGAATTTTCATGAATGACCCAATGACTTTATGGTTAATCCTCAAAATATATATTGTAGGTACAAGGTAAGCAGGATTAAGGCAGCTTTTAATATCTTGTCACTGTCACTTGAACGTCCTTGACAATTGTCACCTGTCCAAATTTTTACGAACGTAAATCTCTACTTCATTTTCATCAGAGACTGTGACAAAAAGTTTTAAGGCATTGGACTTCATGGTTTCAGAGGTCCTTGGTGTAGATCTTGCAGCAAAGGGCCCTGAGGCACTTGATCTGAAAATGCAGAAGTGACGCTGGCTGGGGATGTGGCAAGGCCAAGGTGCCTTAGGGAAATGGTGGTTCAGTGCTTCAGCAGGACAGCTTCCCTTGGATGATGCCAATTAAGCTGTAGCTGTCATTTAAAGTTGCTGTCTCCTGGATTGCACCTCCTGTGCACAAGCAGGAATCAATCAGTCTCTTGTTCTCTGTTATAAATAAAAGTGAAAGTTTGTGGGTTTATAAATGTACAAAAAAAACCCGCCAACCACCAAATCCTAAACCAGCATGTACACCAAATGTTGCTCACTTCCAATAGTGGTGATTATTTCGTGGCTGTTTCAGGAAGTATTTAAGTCGGTTATCTCAGAAGTTTCATGTGCTAGATGAATTCAACTAAAGCCACCACTTTAAAACCTTAATAAGGCTGTGAATTATTTTTAAATTAGGTCAGTATCATATCAATAAACAAGCATATAAAAAGCTATATTGTAATCAGGTTTATTGTTTCATAATAGGTTTATACAAATTATGAATACCAGAGTTTTATTAACAGGACTTTTAATTATCCACTATAGTGAAGAGTGATGTAAAATATCTAACAGCTCTGCTAATTAATATGAGGATTCAATGGTTGTTAATTAAGGGCAAATGGGACAGGGCTAACACAATCCACTTTTGACTATGATGAATAAAAAGTCAAACCAATAGCTTATTTCCAAATTAACATGATTGATAAAAAGTCAACTCGGAGCACAAGTCATTCATCCCAAGGGAGCTGCAATTTTAATGTTTAGAGGATACAAAAAAAAGAACATGTCTATAGGCCTTGAAATAAAAGTAAAAGCTGCAAAAAGCTTCAAAGGGCTAAAATACAAATTTGTAAACTTGTTCTTAAATATGTAACTTTGCACAAAGTGAGTCTTTTCAGATCACTGTCTTTTCTCACAGATTTAAATAAAGCTGACATATGACTGAATAGCAATCTGTAACATATTCCAGGAAAATTATCCATTATTTGACTTTTTTCATTTATCAGGTATTCTGAACAGCACTTGACATACTTTAAAAAAAAAAAAAAGGATAGAGGGAAGAGGAGCAGCTTGCCAGCAACAGGTTTATCAGCCTGTCTCTCTGTGATCATAGCATTCTATCCCCTTCTGATCACTCTCTGTTCATTACTTGCTTTCCTGCATGTGGCTAAACATTTGAAACTTGCGCTTAAAATCTTTGGAAAGTTAAATCTGGGTATGTATATCCACAAAAAGCCTCCAAGGTAGAATCCAGGGTGTTTGGTGATGTGCTTATGTGACACAGATAGTATATTGAGGATGCTGAGGCAATTCAGCGAAGGGTATAAAATAGCATGCGTGCTGTTCAGGGAGCCTCTAGTCAGAGATTCATAGGCAGTTGTCTGGGATCAGTAGAAATTCTGAGCATAGCTGTGGGACTTAAATCTTTTTCTCCCCACCTGTGCTTTTTGCCACCTTGCCCAGGACAATGGGAAGCCGTTTCCACCTGCTCAGCTTCCACAGTTCATTGCCATCTCTAGATGTCTCATGCCTCCTATTTCCTCTGAGTTGACTCCTTTAAAAAGCTGGTTTCTTTTTATATGTGTTAACTTAGATATATTCACGTGGGATGTATCAAGAGCTTTCATGTAGTATATAGGGTCTCAAGTTTGATTTCCCCTTTGCTTAAGGAGGTTAGAACTTGCATTTTCCAAGATGAACATCTTACTACCAAGGTAAAAGCTACTTTGTTTTGGGTTTGCTTCTACCTGTCCTGTTACAGGAGTGGTGTGTAATAGGAACAGCGACCACCTAGGACAAGAAGCCAGATGTCTAAATGTGGTTTCATGAACAAATATTTAAGGCAAGTTTGAGCCTACTAGGAAAAAAAAAAAAGTACAAAAGCATTCAAGGTTATAATTGAAATATGCAGGAAAAAAATAACCTACAGAAAAACAGGAAAACTTTTTATCTTTATGAGAAAGAGAGGTGTATGTATGCTGTTTGATGTAGAGTGAGCACAATTTGCATAGTTGAATATAAATTCAAGAACTTGGGATTGGAAGGAATCTCCTGAAACATATTGCCTGGTCCTCTTCTATCACAGGCAATTATTTCAGATAATCTTTTCACAATCTACCACCTTCCAGATTAAAAGTAGGCATTTTTTTTTCTACCTTGGGATGCTGTTTCTGTGCTTTGATTCTCTTTTGGCTAGAAGCCTTCTAATCTCTAGGCTAAATTTATTCACGACCAGTTTATTTTAATTTTGTTCATGGCTATTTGTTCCTGTTCTAGCACTGACTTTTAGCTTGGTTTTGTCCATTGAACATATATTTTTATCTGCAGGCCTTTTTGACTTTTCCAAACAAGGCAGTTCATACAGGTTCCTTTTGTTTGGTAGTATGTCCCTTCCCAATTATTGTAATATACTTCTCTGCTTCTTTTCCAATTCACTTTTTTATGTAGGAATCCAGACAGGGCCTTGTCAGTGCTTTATACAGTCCTGTGAGTATTTCCTTAATCTCCTCTGGAAATGTACTGATTGGTTTGTCCTACTTGTGATCGTATTTGTCATTTTTGGAAGTTTATCCGTATGACCCTAGGTGTCTTTTTCTGCCTCCCTTTTTCAGTTTGCTGTAATTCTGGCTTATAGTATAATTTCTTATTAGTCTCTAGTTTCGTAGCCTTCTCTGCGTTGAATTTCATCCTACCTCTATTACTTTACTCCTTGAGGTTTTCTCATTCTTTATATGTGATATCCCAATCTTCTTATGTGTTGATATTGTCTCCTTTTTGTTCATTAGGAAATTCCATTGTATTCTTACCTTTTTATTTTAGTGAATATCAGTATGAAAAGCTTGATTGTTCTAGTAACTTTCATTTTGATAATGGCACAGCAGATTTTTTCTATTTTATCATTTGGTAAAATATAACTGTGGGAAGTGAGCTTCCCCATGTTTTGTATTTCAATAATATCATAATGACCGTACATTTCTTAAGTCAATATTTGCTATGTTTTTGTGAAAAGATATATTGTTCATGATACAGGCCAGGAAGTATGTCATGAACAGTTTGCTTTTTTAAATGTTTAGCTTTTATTATTGTCACTACATAACAGTACATATATGAAAAGCTATATTAGCAATAACATTTTCTTTAATTAATTTTTCTATGAATGAATTCCTATTAGAAATTCATTCTTACTACATCGTATTATGTTGTGATGCACTTTGGTGAAATTAACTCGAAGAGCTGCTCTTTGCAATTTTAATATTCCACTGGGTTTGCCATTCTAGAAAACTCATTATTATACATGTACAAAGCTGAAAAGAAACAAGAGAGAGGCATATTGTGTGAATAACAGTCAGGGAAAAGAGACAGCTGGCATGATAATTTTCTAATAAAGCTTAGAAAAGGCTGCTGTGTCTTGAAAAAATGAAAGAGTTTTAATTTGAGTATTCCTTTTGTTTGGATTTGCTTTGTACTAAAAAGTTCTGAATCCTATTCACACCTTTTATGAATATTAACTGAAAAACAAATATATCTTGTCAAGTCCTTCTACTTGGTAGGTGCAAAAGAATCAGTGGTGTGTATCCAGAGGGGGATGGTATTTCTTGTTCTTACCCACTCTTATTCTCCTCCAACCAGACTGTACAGTTTGGATCTTGATAAATAAAGATCTTCTGAATCATGGACAACTTATTAACACATGGAGCCTTTGACTATCTATTTGCCAAACTGCAGCCTCAAACAAATGTTTGTAAATTAATTCCTATCACATTTAAGATCATGGCCTTTTGAGGCTTTGCCTAAAAGCCCCCACTATCAGGAGGTTGGGACACTGGTCTTTGTTTTAGGACAATACTAGACAGCAGTCATAGGAATTAAATGTTTTGCCTGTGACCTCCAAATTCACACAAGTCTAGTTACTTGTAAGTAAAACTTTAATTAACTTTTTTCCAGATATATGACATTTTTAAGACTAGGTGTTACCTTGTTGCAGGATTTAAACCAGATTTTTTTAAAAATATAGAAGTATTTACATTTAATTACAAATCTCAAACACACTTGCAGCTTAGAGAGGCAAATTAAGGTGAAATTTCAAATTAATATGAGGGAGAAAAATTAATCCATTAAAGAGAAATTTGAAGCACCCAATTCTGTTCTCACAGCTACCTTTCAGCAGTGGATTGCCAAGACATGAGGTAACATTCACTAAACAGCATTTCTGGCTGGTCTTGCATTTTTGTAAGGCTTTTAGAAAAGTAATGAATACAGTTTTGAACACATTTTTATAACAGTGTTTTTAAAATGTGTTAGTGCAATAAAATATTTTCTTCTGTTATTCCTTACCTTGATATATTGTTCAAATGTGTTGCCCTGATATTAGTTTGTCCTAATTCTTCTCTATTTTCATCCGTTCACCTCTTTTATACAATATAATGTTACTGACATTAATGAAGTTACTGTTAATTTATGCCACAGTGAGAGAGAAAAGAATAAGGCTAGTTATATCTGGTATCACAGTGCATGAGAGAATCAGTTAATTTGCATTCCATTAGTAATTAACGTAGAGGAATATGAAATACTAATGTTTTGTAAACCATACATTTAATAGCCCTCATTCTCAGTAACCATAGGGCTGTAGGTGACAGAGAACCAAGGGTCTCCACTATAGATGGAACTTCTGCTGCTGTTAAATGAAAAACACACTGACAGGGTTTTTGAAAACCACAGTAAATAGTCACAGAGTATGTGGCATTAATACTAAACTCCAGATATTTATTTGACACTTAGTTTAATGATTAGAATGAATTATTAATTGTTCCCTTTTTTCTATGTCATTAAAGCATAGGTAGGTTGGGGTTGGTTAATTTTTTATTTTATTTTTGTCAGGTTTTTTTCAGTGCTTGAAACATTTTAGCTCATTTTTCTATTCAACCTCGTCACATGAGCTGTATGTGTCATAGTGGGTTGCTGTCGCTGGGTTCAGGTTCCCAGAACCCTAGGTAGACCCAGGGTTGTTTCAGCTGATTCAGTGCTACAGATGGGAGGATATAGCAAGAGGGTCAATTATAACTACACGCCTGCTCCACTGGAGGCAGAGATTGAGTGACCCAGCAGGAAGAAATCCTAATGATAAAGTCAAGAGAGTTCAAGTTAAGAAATCTTTCAATTTAAATCAAACAGTATGGACTCTGTTCAGCTAGGAGTGGGTTGGAAGCTCCCTGCTTAGAGCTGGAGTCAGAAGACACAGGTACACGACATAAACTGTTTTTCCACTTCTTGGTCTGTAGGACTAACACATACAGCTTCCCCATGTAGACAAAGAGCTTTTATTTACTTTTAAAAATGCCATTCACATATCTTTTAAATTTGTTTAGCCACATCTATTCCTTCATTTAATTCTGCCTACTAGCACAAAGATTTTAATTGGGCTGTGATGATACAAGGTTTTATGGCGTTGTGAAAGACAAGAGTTTCATTTGCAAGAACATACTGACTTTGAACATGAGTCTGCTAATGGGGTGGCTTTGCTGTTTAGAAAGCCATGTCTGGGGGACTGTCTTTGAGATAATTTTCTTTTTGCATACTCATTGTTTCAGCTAACTTCATCCAAGAACATACTTTGTGGCTGTTTTTGAATAGGCATACTTCCAAGCCTCCTGTTCATTTGATGTTGAGATGTCTCTGTCAGCCCTAGAGCCACTCCTATATCCATTTATTTATCAGTCTTTCGTTCTCAGCAGTTTTTTCATTGATGCACAAACCAAATCCCTAGACGTTTAGTGTACATTGAAAACTGATTCACTCCTTAATAGATGATACAGTTTTAAAATACAGTGTATACGGTGTATCTGTGAAATGGAAAATGTTTTGCAGAATCTGTGAGCATTTAAATTTCAGTTATTTCCTAGTGGTGACTATGTAGAGGTCCTTGGAATCTCAGAATGCATTAAAAAAGCCAGCAGCCTGTAGAAGGATCCAGTCCACTCAATCAAGACAAAACAAATAAACCCATTAGTCTACTTTCACTTCCTGGAGTGTGTGTTTGAGTAAAATACCATCTAACTGACATTTACCTCTGTGCCATCTCCCATTGATAAGTCTAATGAACTGCCTTACATGGGAAGGTTGAAAACACAGTGGGTATCAAATTGTCTGCTATGATAATCTAGTTCTGGAATCATTTGGCTATTAGAACCTTTTCCGTGAGCTTACAGTGGTGAGGGGTCATGGCTCTGATATGTTTGAAATATGCGGGACTCCTAGCTTTCCCTCTTAGGGAGTTCTCATCTGGGAAGCATCTTTATGTGAAACAAGTATAAGCTCTTCCCCAGTGTCCACCTTCAATGACAGTGGATGAAAAATCATGGCTGAATATTGAATTGTGCTTGACACTTCACAGAAAGCACTTGTAGCAGTAGTAATACTGTGCCCAATGTATTTCTTCCCCACTTCATGGTTTCACTATTTATTGCTACCCTAAAACCACGGTGTGAAGTATGTATTTAAACAGCATTCCATTTTTTTCCCCCCAACTAATTTTAGTCTTTGACTTTGAATGACAGTTTATTTGTAAATTAAGACTAAGTGTGAGTAAGAAGGAACGGATAGCCCAGGTGATAGGTAACAGATACATAGTCTTTCATTTGTAGCTTGCCAGTTCAAATTTGGCTCGGGTTTGTATTGACAGAAATTCATTATCATCTGATGGTTGTTTGGGAGTCTGTGTGAAAGGAACTGATGGTATTCACATTCAAAAAAACAACAACAAAAAACAAAACCTGTCACAATTACATTCTTTTTGGCAGCCTCTGTGAGCATGAGGATGAACTTCTCTCTGACATCTTAAAGCAGTCTTTCCAGATTAGGCTTCAGGCGAATTGGCAGAACGATGTGGAAATTTGCAACACTGTCCAAGTTTTATCTATCCTTTGTCTAATCAAAGAACCCGAAGCCTGTAAATGATGAGAAACAGAAGTGGCTTCTATGTGGCCTCTATCTTTTGCTCTTTCAGGTTCCCAACGTGCAGTCGCTGCCCTCTAATAATTACCAGAGAATACCAAAAATCTACAGCAGCTGAAAACAGATAATTTGGATGAGCCACTCTAGTTTTAAAAATATTCATCTGAGAGATTTGCCCTTGGGCAAATGTGAGTCTGCCAGACAGAAATACAATGGAGTCATTTTTGTCCCTTAGCCTTGTCTACAGTTTGGTAAAATGAACTGCCAAATGCCAACAAACTGCCAAAATCTTATAGCAAAGGTAGAGACCAAATCTCTCAGTGAAGCATTTTCCGAGTGCGGTGATATTTAAGTTAATTGGGAAAGTGCAGTATGTCAATATGAACTTTTCCCACCCCGCTATTCTGTCTCTTTCTGAGGCAGTCATACCATTTCATTTTAGCAATACAGAAACCTTCAGCCACTAAAGGATGTGCCAGCCAAAAACCATCGCTGCCAACAATTATATGCTAGATGTGTGTGGGCAATAACATATGCACTTAAAAGGACTGAAAAAGAAGGTATGCATGGTTCTTAGCATTTTATCTTGTCTTGAGTTTCAGTGTCTCCCTAAAATTAGAATTAATTTCAAACGGCAAAAAATCTCTGGGAACGGAACATGTAGGAGCCCTGAGATGAGCCATGAGATTTTCAGACAGCGCTTTTCTTACTGCTAAAAGGGAATGCATAAGCAGAACTGTCTTCATTACTCTTTTAAATAACTAATGCTTTCAGTATATTTCAGGCATTGATTATCTGACCGGTTGTTAATGGACAAAGCTAGAGGTGCCTTATGGTATTTTTTCTTTTATTTGTACTTGAAGTCTCTAATAACCTGAGCATATGTTGATACACACATAGGTACAAGAAGTAGGATTTTAGTGGTGACTGGAGCGTGACATGACTCATCTCCAACATATGAAAAATAGACAAGATGTATTATGAAGGCAGATTTAATGCAAAAAAAGAAAAAAAGGAAACAGCGTGCAGGATACTTTTACGCTTGTATAGGAATGAAAGTTAGGAGATTCAAAAAGTTATTGTCTTTGATCTACTGAGGCATTTTCTATTGTATTTCTAAGAATATATTTCACCTGCGGTCCAGCATTAACTGGATTCACTATTGTCTGTTGGAAGTAAAATTTTGGCCATTCAAGATCTAGTTTAAATATATTTTGACTCTTCAATAGCTCCCACCTCAGCTCGCTTAGGTTATTAGACAGAGTTGTCCTTTAAATTAGTACTGAGGCCAGGACAGAAGGAATGAAATATCGCAGGCCCTATTTGTATTTTATACAAATAAACAAAATCTTACTATTCTTATTATGTACAGCTATACACTTCTTTGTTTTTTATGGATCAAATGGCTGTCTCATTCTTTGGAACTATTATATGCTACACCTGTTGAAGGAAGTAGATTATTGGCTTGAAATTACTCATAAAAGAATGTAAATTTGTCCATGCATGTCTTGTCTTTCTGGTCTGAGTACAGAAAAAATCATTCTCTGGGCTGAACTGGGGTATACTCTGTATTCATTAAAAACAAAGGATACTCTGTGGAGTACTGTGTACATTTTTTTACCGCCTACTTTCATAAAAGGTGACTACTCTTGGTACAGGTGCAGAGAAGGTCAGGGAAGAAAAGAACAATCATACCAGAATAGCTTTCTGTCTGTTTATCCCGATAAAGTGAAGTCTGAGAAAGGGCAAAATTTACCCTATAAATATATTACAGGATTGATGTCCAAGAGAGAAAGTTGGCATTAAACTAAAAGCAAATGGGTAACACTGTCAATAAATGAATTTAGACTGGAAATGAGAAGGTTTCCGAATGCTGGAGGACAGAGGTTTTGAAACAGTCTTCCGATAACAGGGGAAATAATTCTACCTCATTTTTTGAGACAATTATGAAATGATGGAGATAATGTGGTACCTTTAAACACTGGAAATGTGACTCAATGAGTCAGGAAGACACTTCTAGTCAGAAGGCCCAGAACGGGAGAACAGTGACTGAATTCTGACTCCTATCCTTGTGGCTGAACAGCTCAATCAACAGGTTATTATTTTTTCTTGTATGGGTCTTTCACACCAGAATAAGAAGTATCTTAGGAAAAACGTTTAAGATCTTGTCACAAGAGAGCCTCAGGTGTTCTGGACAGAAACAGCATTTGCTGTCTTGGTCTGGCTGTGACTGTGCTCAGGTTCCCCTGCTGCAGAGCTCACAGGTCCTTGGGAGCAGGTTTCCATCGGGAGCATCACAGGTCCTGAAACCTCAGCACCTGCAGTGCTGGAGTAGCTATTGGCTGCGTATTTGTTGTTGAGTGCTAGGTGTAGACATGGCCATTCTGTCTGTGTCTATCCTTCTCCCTCTGCTATCATAATCAAACAAATACTGTGTTATCTTTACAGAACATCTGTCTGCTTGGGTTTAGCTCTGGTTTTAACGCCAGAGTCATTTTTAGCTACATGCATAGCAAAGAATCCAAATTAGTAATCAATTAATAATCAGCATTCAAATGCTATGTAATTGTCTATCATGTTTAAAGGTTTAGCATGTGCTGTAGATGTTTTTACATTTTAAATGTGATTTTTTTGTGTGTGTTTTTTCTGCTTCTCTGAATTTTTTTGGGTACTGCTGGTATGTACAAAGCTGAGATTTTACATCTTGCTTTTGCTTTTTTTCTACAGTTGTGCCATATGTTTGCAACAGTAAAGTCTACCTTTGGAACTCATAGAAATATGGCCGAGATTAATAAACTTCATATATGGCTTACTATTGCAGCTGTAAATTAAAACCAAATTATGTTCAGATTGTGTCTATATATTACTGTTTGAATGAAACATTTTGCCAAAGATTTTACAAATTATGCAATTGGTTCTGTTACGAGTAAAACTGCAGCTACAAATACATTCCTTGAGCATTTGACTTTTAAAACTGGTGTATTAAGAGATATTATTCATGGGTAACGCTGAGCATCAGTCACATAACGGAGACTTATTGATAAACATCTAAACCTGTAAATAAAATGAGCCTGTTGTCCTACTCTGCTGGCTTTGATTGGAGGTGCAGTGTTTCCCCAAAATATTGTGTACTTGATTTTACGCTGCTGGATCAGATGATTCAGTCACAAGCTCACTAGAATTTCTTTGTGGCGAGTAAGCAATAAAGGTTTCAAAGTAGCTGCAGCAAAATGCCAAAGCTGTATCAATTTCATCATGGTATTAATCAGAAAACAGATGTTTACATGTGTTTCATTTTATGCAAAAGTCATTTGTAATGATGAAGTCTAATCAGTGTGTTACAGTGATCTTTTTATTTCCTAGTTCTTTATTATCAGGGTTGCATATGATGTTTACTTTGAAAATATAGTTCTTGTTTGTTCCTAACTTTACCTGAAGGTGTAAGACAGTCCACATTTTGTACTTACAAACAAGTGATCACACTTTGCAGTTCTTATGTGAATAATCCTAGTGAAATCAATCCCAGACCACTGGGTAGGTGTGAGAACATCTATCTATTCAAATGTGATTTAACGTAGGGTATACTGAATTTTAGTTGTTGACAATTGCAGTAAGTTTTCCTGCTCTATGTGACTATTTATGCAAGAAATAGTTTTAAGAGTATTTTGGGCAAAACTTGAAACCTTTAGTGAATTTTTTTCTCCAGGGAAGATCTAGGTTTTTGGGCCCTTGTATACTGGTCAGTACAAGCCCTTCTGCTAGTGCCGATAGTATGGAAATCTCTCAGCTTTCTTGTCCCTGAAACATCATACTCTGTTGGCTGAGTGTTGCAAGGTTTGCCCATGTACCAAGCCCTGTGAGAAGAGCGGGGGCAGTGGTGTCAGTCTGCAGGCATGGGCTGTTTAGTGGGGCCGCAGCCCTCACGGGACCCCGTTGAGACAATACGTCCCCAGCTGCAAATGGAGAACCCTGGGCCTCCTTCTGGCTCTGTGGCTTTGTCTTTGCTGTCAAAGGTAAGCAGTGGTTTTGGTGCTAATGCAGATGACTGAAGAACCAGCTGTGATTCAGGTATTTGATTATATGTTCTAGTTTGATAGAATCCTGTCATTCTTGTATTTGAATGTAGTTAGCTAAAAGTATTGAATTCATTTTGTCTTGTTATATACTGACACAAGGTCATGGACAGCAAGATGGTTAGCTAAGTTGATTTTTCCCCACTGTGGCCAAATGTTTTACAATTTTGTAGTTAAACAAATCTGAGTAGAGAGAAAGGGAAGATCATTCCCACACTTTCATTCCATGGGGACCCTTTAGTCCTTTGTCCTGCTGATTTCTATTTTGAAAATAAATTGGAAAAGTCTTTTAGAGGAAAGACTTTAGAATATAAAACCTTTGGGACTTTCCAGTTTGAGAGAGAAGCAAAGTTTTATTTGCCTTTAAATAATAAAAGGGTTTTTTTTTTCCTGTTTAAGTATTTATAACAAGTGAGAGTGGGGTTTACAGTATGCAGTGCAGAATTCCATTTTCCAGAATGTCATACTACTTTTTAATTGCTTTATGCTTTAAAAAGTGATAATATAGAATGCTTAATCATTCTGATTAATTAAACAGTATTTGTAGAACAGGCAACTGCTTTCTATGAAGGTTCGTTTGTACATTAAGTATCTGACTAACAGCTGTGCATCTCATGGCTAACCCTTTATCCTGCAAATTGAAGAGGAAAATAAAAACTGTATTAACTAAATAAAGAAATACACTGTTCTTCCTCTGAATTTTCACATTGGAGCTTTCCTCCTTGTCTATAAGTGGTTTTGAACTCTGCAGTATCAAATAAATTTTTTTATTGACTATTTTTTTTTGGTCTTAATCTGGCAGTCTCAAAGCACTTTATTAACTTTAATTAAATTTTTATATTACCTTAACAAGTGACTTTTGAAAAATGGTATTTGGGGAATGCTGTAACCAAGAGGTCATTTCATAAGATTATTACTACTCTGAAGTGCTGCTGAGATTTCGCTTTCGGTTCCTCTACCTTTGGTTGAAATGTAAGAGATGGAAAAAAAAAATTTGAAATGTCAGAAATCAAAATACGTTATTAGAACTAGCAGAGTTAAAAAATACAATCATGTATTTGCAATCTCACAGAATATTGTAATGATTCACTTTTTACAGAAGTATTACACTGAAAGGCCCAAAACATTTAGTTGGATTAAGATTTTTCAGTGTCAGTACATGAAATTGCTTTCCTGATAAACAGATGCATAAATCTGCCTTGTTTGCCCAGTGGGCAATTGTTGATAAAAATAAGTCCCAAAATACTGGGAATATAAAATAGATGAATCCTGGGTCCGAGTGATTTCCGCACACAATTAGCTTATAGTCCCTGGAAGGAAAAAAAAAAAAAAAAGATTCTAGGCAGAGAGTTTGCACAGGACAAACAGCATTCTGGATGCAGAGTAGTTCGTTAGTTTTGGGTTTTTTTTGCTAGTCTTTTGTTCTGGCTTGCACTCTGTTTCCTGATCTGTATATTGTTTCTCAGGTAGTGAAGTTGGAATCACAGTTATAGTTTCTCCATATAGGTAGTGTCTGTGAAGCTAACACTAGGTCTGGATAATCAAAAAGTATCACTTGTGACTCATCAGTATTTTAATGCAAAGGTGATTATTGATGAAATGTTCTTAGCACTTTTGGCTAGTAATTTCATTAAAGCTTACTCATTGTATACATATCCATCCTCCTGACTGGGCCCAAAAAATGTTTCTGTGCTTCTGTTGGCAGCTTAAGCCAAGCTCTGATCTGTTATTGCACTGATGCTGTGTGTGGGGGGTTAAGTTTTAAAACCGTATTTGTATGATTAATGATACAAGGGAAACCAAATCAATGTCAGCGAGTGTTGATTTAACCCACTGAATCACTGATGTCCACCCCTTGGACAAGTTCATAGTCACTACCTTTGAGCTGAAAAATAATAAATCATTTTCTTACCATTTTAATGGGAGCTTCAACTTTTTGAAGGTGAAATGCCCAGCTGTATTGCTTCTGCCACACCAAATGAGAAGTGACACGTACCAGGAGGCACTTGGTGTGGAGCTGCCCCTCAGTCTGACAAGTAGTGTCTCGTTTAGCTCCTTGTTCTTGCTGAACTCGGATTTTGGTGGAAGTCACACGGTGGGAGCTGCTAACTCCCAGAGATGCTACATCTTCCTGCTCCTTGCCCTGCTGCTGTTCAGGGTCTGCCCATGTACTGGCACTGGTGCCTGGGCCACAGGCTGCGTATCCCTGATTTAAACCCTGATACAGTTTTCCTTAGTGCTTTTCAGATGGAGTATCTTGCAGGTTTCTAGGCCTGAAACTTGAGGTCATGAATGAAATGGTTTTCTGAAAGTCTAGTCCTCATTTTGTCAATGTTTGTCCTTTCTCAAAAAATTACCGCCTTGATTAGCATTCGGTTCAAAAGGGACCCGGGACTCGAAAGTAATACGAACAGTGTGATTCAGACGGCACACTGCGAGTGCTGTGTGTGGAGGCTTTCACGGCGCCTGCCTGCAGTTAGGGAGAAGAGCCTCGCTGCAGAGAGAACAGATGCATTTCAGAGTCGCCCGCCAAAGGGAGTATATTATGCTCCCTTTTTAAACTTTCCCAAACACACACCATCTGTTTCACACTAGATACTTACAGGGTTTGATCAAATTAGAAGTCATGCTGAAAGGGAAAACTAAGGTTAGCATGGACAGCTTTCTTAAAGCTACAGAAGTCACGGCTCTGTTGCATTGAACCTTGAGTATTAACCTCAGTAAACTGGATGAAACATTGCAGCTTAGTGACATTGCCAATTGCGTGTGTTCACTTATAGTCTCAATCAGAGTAACACTTGTAAAAGTAAAATTGAGAAAATATCCTATAAAATGACAGCACAAGAAAACAAGAATGGGAGACAGTATGAGTGGCTGAAAAAAATGAGCTAAAAGTACTGAAACAGATGTTGACTGGTTCAGAATAGCTACCATTAGATATGCCTGACTGCAGAAACAACCTCTGAAATCACTGGAGTTCAAAAATCATCTTCTGGCACCGAATGGTAGGACTAGTCCCAAAATGTATGCTAGGAAGTCACCTAGCAGTTGGCATGACAGTGATATGGATGAAACCGAGACAAGTGGAGGAACTTCAATATATTGTGGTTGAATAAACATAGTCTTCATGGTGAGAAAGGAAGGGAAGGAGAAGGGATGAAGGCTTACAAATCTTTCATCAGTTTAGTAAGGCAGCAGTTTCGCACCTGTTTCAATTCTGAGGCTCTGATTTGCAAAGGTGTTTAGTTGTTATTTCGTTCAGCATCACAAAATGTGGCTTGTATAGCTAAGGCAGCGAGACTCTAGGAAAATTCATCGCTTCTGAATATGAAGCTTAGCCTCCTTTGGGTGTGTCTCTCTTTAATAGCTGTGCTTGAGTCTAGATCTAAGATTTTAGAGCTAAGGGGCTTGAGCCAAATCCAAAGTGAGTTTCCTCCTGTCCTTAACCCCCTGCTCTGTTCTCCCTGGCAGGGGCTGGATACTGACACACAAACTGTGTGGGCAAACAGAAAGTTTTACCCCAGCTGCAATCTTTACACACAAGCTGCTGTGATGCCATAGACAGTGGATAAACCTGGGAGGGACCCTGCTCAGCTGTCCTAAAAACCTAGGCCTCTTCTGTTTGTAGTGAAAAGGATGGTGGTACGAGCCATGTCTTTTTCCGGAGGCAAAAAAGTATGAAATCTGAGATTTGACTGAAGAAAGCATTATCAAAAAACTTTACTTTTGCTGTGTTAAACTTGTTGTCATTAAATCTGAGGCATAATCACAAAGAACGTATGTCACAAATTATCTTGTTTTGAAATGTTTGCTTTATTGGAGACAATTCTAAAATAGAACTATAGACATCTAAAGCACTTCTAAAATAATGCCAAAATGCCATGGAAAAGACTGTGTTGAAGACATTTCCAAGCCATCTAACAGCAGGAAGTAGAGGAATTTTTTCTTTTTTGAGCATCCAAGATCCAGTTATCTCAAAAATGTTTATCTTGCATCAAAACAAAGTCTCTTGCATGATGGTCCTATAGTTAACTGCCAGATGTGGATATTTATTTAAACCAAATCTCCAAACTCAGTAAAGCTCATTCATAACTTCTCATCGCAACCATTTCTTTTATGCTTATTTTAGTAAAAAAAAGCTATAGTTTGACATGCTTTTAAATCATAAATGTTTATATTGGCTCCTTGGGCCAGAGAGGGACAGAGCTGGTAGGGCAAATTTGGAATAATATTTTGATTTGTTACTGTGTTAGACTGTTGGTTGCTTCTTTCTCTTTTGACCAGAAATAGATAGGTACAAGATATCTTGCAAGTTTTTTTTTTTTAATTACACATGTAGAACTTTTTAACATAAAACAGGCAAATACGAAGTTGATTGTTCTTCCGTTCACTATGCTTTTGAAACCAGGAGACATTGCAATTTTCCATGCAACATCTTGATTACATTCCCTTACAAGATAGCATTTTTCTAAAAATTAATTTGCTTTTTAAAGATCATTTCACAAGCCTACAGTGACATTCCACATAAGCGGAATGTGATACTGCCAAAGCAGATAATCTATATCACGAAGTCTCTACAATATCTGCTCGTAGGACTTTGAAAGCAAAACTGCTGGGGTTATTCCTGGCCTATGGGCTAAGGGAATTTAGACTAGCAGTGTTGCCAGGATATTCTTTGCTGATTAGAAACTAATTTCAGATCCTCAGTCCCATGATAAATTTTTTACACTTTCACATAGGTATGATCTAGAATATATAAATACTATAGTGACATGATGGAAAAAGGGATTGGTGAAAGAACTACAAGCATCTGTCAAATTTTTATCTTTACCTTGAATTATTTTTGAATTAACCTTTCTTTTAATCTACAAGCTTCTTGCTTGAGGCAAAACAGTCTTTACTTCACAAAACCATCTGCCTGGTTTCAAGACTTTCATATCAATGGACAGACATAGAATAAGGCACCATGTAGCGATAGGCGATTTAACAGGAGCTTTGACAAATTGGGGATAAATTACATGAACATAAAGGACATACCATTGAGAGCTGAGTGAGATACTAATTATGTTTTTGTGCTTTATGAGTGAGAGACAGCTAAGATGGAAGGCAAAGCCACCAGTCACACTAGTTGGGAGATGCAATGAGCGCATTGCATACTTCATCATACATTATGGAAGTTTGAATTTAAAGCTTTAAGAAAAAAAAAAGGCATTTATCAGGTTAAATCATCATCTTGAACTTTTGTATGCATCAGGCAAAAGAGGTGAATGCAGGGTAAAGGAGGTAAAGTATCAGGCAGCAGTATCTGCATAACAAATAATGTCTAGTCCCACTTTTTTATGTTGTTATCACTTTTTCAAATACTATTAAAACAAAACTCAGCTAGCCTGTGAAGCAGTAAAACCTGACCTTAAATCTAGTGCAAAATACGTCAATTGTTCTTGACTTTTTGTATGCCTTAGGAGTGAACGTGTGTTTTAGAATCTGTTTCTGAAGGGTAGGCAGGAAAATACGTTGTTTGCACCACTTATGGAATGTTATCAGAGCTAAATAGGAGACAAAAGCTCCCTACACTTCCTCCAGAACAAGTGCAGCATTAGTGGGATCAAACGCAACTGGTCAGCGTGAGCTGTTATAGTACCACTGGTAAATTCAGTAGGGCATTAGAAGTAGATGGTATGAGACAGAAAGTGTCTGAACTGAAAAACATTGAAATAAAGATAGCAATACAAATGTAAACAGAGCTTATCTATAATATTCACATCATCCATCCTTTGTAGCTGGGCCAGTCTTTTGTTATGTTTGTACAGCACCTTGCACAGCGAGGCCTTAGTCTGTAACAGGAGCTTCTAAGTACGCATACATAATAGGAAGCATTTCTCTTCCTTGCTGAGCAATTTTAACTAAGAATGCTTTCTTCAGAAATGCAATATTGAGTGAACAGACCATGAAAACTGTCACCGGGCTTTTTTTCTATAATCTGTCAGGTTTTATGTGGTGTTCCTATAGTACTGGGTTTAGTCGTAATGTCTCACAGGGGCACTTTTCAAAGATACACCCTGTTTTTATTTGCAATTAGAGCTGTTATCACTCTCCTTAAATAATGCATTTCATAATTTAAAGCAGACAGGGAAAACTACGCAAACATGAACTTAAGTGTATCTCTGCAACACTCCTGCAAGGAAGTTTAAAATGATGATATTGTTATTATGTTCATTGCTAAATCAATGTACCAAATACAGTAATCAAATTTTAGACAGGGGTTACTGAAAGAGTTTTCACTAAAAATTGCTTGCAGTGTTTGATGTTAGGGTTTTTTTTATAATTTACCAAGCAGTTGGCAAAATATCAAAAATACACCTATTTTTACAACGCTTTCCAAATAGAATGTTTTTACCAGATGGGTAAATTTCACGAGCCACTTTCTATTAATTTAAGAGAAAAGATAGTGATGGAGAAAAATGGAAAGAGAATGAAGATTCCTATGTATAGCTGTAGTCAACACGGTATGCAGGTCCTTATCCAAAGTTTGACAGGGACAAAAGGAGTTTGTCCTCTTCACTGTTTTCATAGAGATTTGGATTTTGTCCACCAAGAAAAGTTAGAAACTCTTTGTTTAGAAGTGGTGCAAGGTCCTAAAAATGATAAAAGGAGAAAAGCATGAGTTAGGATCCTATCTGTTTCCTGGGCACAACGAGGACCTTTGACAAAACACTACTATGTTCAAATGTTGAAGACTTTTGAGAAAGTGCAAATCTGAACATAAATAGTTTGAAGTGCTGCTTAGCTGTCTTGGTGGCAATTCCAGGTATAAACTTCTCTTAGAAGGGAGAGAATACGAACAGCAACATTATTAAAATATGAATAAAATATCAAAGGTTAGACTCTTCATCTACTCACAAGTGCCTCATTTTTGTTAAAAAGAGTTTACATTCTATTTAAATATAAATTTTATAATATATTGATTCAGGGTCTAATTTTGTAATGCTTACCTGAACCTCAATTCCACACTCAATGTTAGTAACGTTAAGCAGCTATTTATTTATTTTTTACTTGAAAAAATATTCAATGCTTGGTATGGAACTTGCTTTCTAAGGTTCTATGAAATACATTTAACTGATCAGGGTTCCCTTAAGGTAGCATTTCAAATAATGTTGTGAAAAATGATCATAACAGCAGGAAGACCACACATTTTAGTTTACCTAATTTATTGGTTTCTTTCCGTAGTAATTACTCCTTGAGTCTCACAGTGCCAAATTGTAAGGCGCTCTGGGGCCACTGTCAGTGCTTTCCACAGGCTTCAGTTGAGTTCGGTTAAGCTACGTGTACCTATTTTGCAAACAAATTATATACTGCTCAGTGCATATTCATCTGATATTTCTTGTACTTACATAAATGGATCAATTAATAGAATAGGAACTCCCAGAATTGCTGTTTCTCAAGGAAACGTATCCTGACTTGCTGAAACATATTTTCACCTTCTCAACAACCGAAGCAGTTTAATTAGGCAAATGAGCATAACTGCCTTCAAGAGTAAAGAGAAAGGACTTGAAACAGAATTTGGGCAAACTTCATACTGAAGTCAGTGAACTTGATTTTAGTAACTGTGGATTAATAGGAATGTGGGAAAGGAGTTTTGGATTCAATTCCATATGTGACAGAAAAATTTATGCTTAATTATCATATGCAAATATTGCATTGCTAACAAACTGAGAGTGCAGTATATGGGAGTTGTAAACACCTGTCTGGTAGTTAAGCTCTTCAGAGTTACTTCCCTTTCATTGTTCTAAAGTTAATATGATCATAGTTTTCTTACCTGCTCTGGCAATAGCATTCCCATTTAGATCTGCGTTTTCCTGCTGTGGATTGTACTCGGGAATCAGTCCATTTCCATTGCCCTTCAACCTATCACAGTGTTGTTGACTGCTGTGGCCTCTCATTAGGCAAACCTGGCATCTGCTGGCCCCAGATGCTGATCTCTGCAAAGAATTTTTCTTATGGTAACACATGGACTTTAGCATCCCTATCTGCTTTATTTCCTCCTTTTTTTGGGTCTGTGTCTACTTGTTCACAAGAAGCTCATACAGTATTAGTGCTATTTTCCCAGTGACTTCTTGTCCGGTTAGTTTCTTTCTATATGTACCAGTCCATGTTTTCTTTATATTTCTATTTAGCAATGTTCAGAGAGTTCTTAAGTAGTTGGAAATGTTCTAGCAAAAATGACAGAATCTTCATAGTAAACTACACCTCGTACAGCATGTTACTCCTCTCTTCCAGCGTTCTGGGATATTGGATAATAGAGTGCTCTCTTTTCTTTGTCATGACACTGCATCAGTTCATGCTGAATGTTATCTAAATATGAATGTAACCTAAAGAAAGCAGACACCAGTGGCACCTGAGAATAGCTAGGCAGCCTTATAGGCAATGCATAACAAAAGGAATTGTAAAAGTTGCCCCACTGATCTGAGTGTCAAATGATAATAGTCCAACTAATATGCTGCTACGTTGGTGGAGTCATAATGGAAGAATATGGGACGTGTGAAAGGTATCATTGATTTATACTGAAGGATGTTAGGGAGTAATTTTTCTAGAATAATTTGTTTTATGGAAAGTTTTGCTGAGTTCAGACTAATTCCTTTGTAACTGCCATCATTACCACTACAGTGCTGTATTTTAACAACTCTCAGTTTTGTTATGGCTGTGAACCTTTCATAGTTTCTTTGTCCTTAGGATGTCAGACATGAAAGGGAGGCAGTGTCATGCTGTTCATGAATTCTAGGTGCCTTGATCCTTGATCGCTTTGTTAAATCATTAGAGGGAGGTTCCTCTGGGAATTATCAAAAGTCTCTGAAGAGTCATTTATGAAAATGAATGTACCTCTCACGTAACATATATCACTTCCAACCCTGTCTAAAGTCAGGCTTCTTTCTGAAATGTTTCCGAATGTTAATCAGTAATCAGGGCACAGATTGGCACATGCTGCTGGGCTTTGAAGCTATTCCTATCATATGATTTGTCACATCCTTAGTAATACTTTGCATGATTTTCATACATAGCCTATTAGGCTTTCTTGCTTAAGGACTTTAGATTTCAGCAAAATACTTGACAGCACCCAACTGTTGGACGTTCTTGAGAGTTTCATTTTAGTGAAGTACAAGGTGCCACTTGACAGCTCCAATTGACTAGAGGATTGAGAAGTGGGTTATACTACTCATCTCAGTTGTAATATCATGCTGGGTAGCTTTTCCAAATGTCGGTGCAAGTTTGTATTTCCCAGACTGCGTGCTGTTGGATTGTACCCCCAGCTGTTTTGTGCCCTGGAGTGGGCAACTAGTTTTATTATGATGGAGTAAATTTTCTTCTCTGAATGAAAGGACGAAAATCACAAGAATGGTTTATTGTTAGACCTGGTTGATGTTTCTTGATGAAATGATTTTTCTTGCAAAAGAGGAGGATTTTTTAAATGGACATTTTCATGTATATAAAAGAACCTACCACTTTTTTCAAGAAAAGTTATTAAATTCTAAGTACCATTTTGAGAGCCTTATAAATGTGATTGCTCATTATCTGTAAAAAAGAAAATTTATAATGCTTTCATTTTTAAGTATACTTTGCAAGGAATGATGGGTATATTTTAAACTACTTATGGAAAAAATTAAATACCTTTAAAATTAGAAAAATAATTTCCTCTGGTCTAGCTGTAGTCATTCGTCTTGGGCAGATTCTGTGCAGGTTTTTTGTTTGTTTGTTACCTCTAATTTAGAAAAGACCCTAAGTATAAGTTACATATT
>VYZM01011653.1:7216-30826 GCA_013398915.1 Dromas ardeola | reverse complement strand
AAAAAAAAAAAAACCAACAAAAAAACCAACAACCACCTGAAAAAAATTGTCAGCTTTGTTCTTCAGTTGAAAGAGTTTCTGATACTCTTGGCTCCATAGCAGCCAAAGAGGCTGCCAGAAGACCTCTTGCTGGCAGCTGGTTAAAGAGAAACTGCAACCTTGGAAGCCCTAGGGAATTTCATAATCCTGCTGACCTGGGAGGGACCAGCACTATGAGCTAGAAGCAAAAAACGAGACTGATCTTTGGAGTTGGTGGACAGGCAAGAGTCCACTAGAATTCTGCCTGAATTTTCCGGAATGTTTAGAAATGGAACTGTTTCTGCAAAGTGTCTTTATTTCAATATTCAACTAAAAACATGTGTGAGATTTTCTGTGCAGCTTTACTTAGATGTAGTCAGAAGCATGAGAAGTAGGGATGTAGTACTGTGGAGCCCGCCATAAGGATATTTTATGAAGTAAACTGTAATAAATCCCTGCTTGGGACCTCTGTGGACAGATGGGGCAAATACTTTAACACATGCAGGAGCAATTTCTATCATCCAATGTTGACGGGACAAACTGAGCCCATTTTGAGAAAATGTATCTAGAGGACGCTGCTAGTATGCATAGATAATCTGCCTTGTTTTGCTTGGCAAATGAAAAACAGATCCAGTGAGTGGCTGTAGAGTAAAATATCGGATAAATTCAAAATAGGTAAATGTCAGGTGATGCACATGAGGAAAAAAAATAAAATCCTAACTTCATATACCTATGATGATGTCTTCTGATCTTATCCTGAATGTTCTGGAGTGAGGTATTCCAGTTACAGTAGGTAAGTCTCTGAGGTGTCAGTTCAGGGCTCAATAATGTTAGAAGGCAAATCAAATGTTAGAAATCATTAGAAAGGTACAAATAAAAAAATAGAGAATATCATTACATTATTCTGTAAAAAATCTGTGATCTGTCTGCATCTAGACAATGAGAAGTTTTTGCCACCCCTGCAGGCCTTCCCCCCCATCTCCAGAAGGCTGTAATAGAACTGAAAAGGGCTCCATGGAAGGTCTAAAAAGATAAGCAAAGCATGGAAGAGTTTCTGTATTAGAAATGATAAATAAATGAGGATCTTTCAGTCTGGAAAACAGGACTGATGGAGGCTATGATAGTAGTCTGTAAAATCATATAAAGTGCAGATAAGGCTCAGTTCACATTCTTTTCACAGTATCTTCTCCGTGAGCCAGGGGAAATCAAATGAAGGTAGTAGGAGCCAGATTCAAAACAAATAAAAAGACGTGGATTTCATGTAGTGGGTAGTTGATCTTGCCAAAGAATGATGGATGCTGAAATTTTGTATTGGTCTAAGGGGAGACTGGGCGGCAAGTTCATGGAGGAGAAATTCACTGAAGAACACGTAGATATCATATCTGGTTCAGGAAGTCCCTAAGTTGAAAGCAAGTGGAGGCTGGGTGAATATTAGGGGAAATATCATTTATACTTGTCCTGTTTTTATATCCTTCCCTTCCTATGCGCTTCTGGCCACTGCTAGAGGCAGAATACCACTCTAGAAGGGTCTTTGGTCTCACTCAGTATGGCTTTTTTTAGGTTCTTAACTGCTTTCCAAATTTACCTGAATTTGAGGAATTGTGTACTCTGTACTCTTAAAAAAAAAAAAAAGTATGAGGCACTTCAGACTTGGAATCTGAAGTCTAAGTCCAAAACGCAATTTCTGACTTTGATAACATTACAATCATATCATTATATGATATCATTGGGGCAATACCGAGCACCGATATAGGCTGGGCAGTGACTGGCTTGAGAGCAGCCCTGAAGAAAAGGACTCGGGGGTACTGGTGGACGAGAGGCTCAACATGAGCCATCAGTGTGCACTTGCAGCCCAGAAAGCCAATCGTATCCTGGGCTGCATCAAGAAGAGTGTGGCCAGCAGGTGGAGGGTGCAAAATACAGGGATATAACCCCGAAACAATTCAACCCTATTTTCCCTTTGCCAGTTCTACTATGCTTGTTTGCAATGCATTTTCAAGAACTCTATATAGAATGAAGTAAAGGGACAGTTTTAGGTGATGCAACTTTTTAGTTCGAATTTGTCATGTAAAGAAAGTCATCGAAATGCAATGTAGATTAATGAGCATGAAGTCTGCAATTTATGCCAATGACGTGTCAACTCAAGTGTACATCAAAAGGCACATGTAAGCAGACCCATATTTCACCATATCTGGTGGGCCAGGTGCCCATAGGATAATTTTATTGAAACTTTTGAATGGGGTACTGCTTCCATTAACTTTATTGCTTCCTCCCATGGCATGTTTATTCTTCTATTAAAAAGCTTTAGGAAAAATATACTCAAAAATGCTTACAAAAATAAACCTGGATCTTGACGTTATTCTAATGATTTGACACAGGCAAAAAGTGGAGTCTGGGAGAGGGGAAATGTTGGTAATCTGTGTGGCATGTTTTATGAATTGGTTATGCTTGTTTTGTAATTGCATTATAGGAAGTTTGGAAATGATTTTTGTAACTATTTGAGAACTGAAAATTACCCACAATGAAGAATATCTGAATGCTAAGCAATATATGTAATTGTAAACAGGAAAACGAAAATTCCAGATAAATCTGAGGGACAAAAAAAGCTTTTCCAAAGCTGTTTTATTATTAAAGCAAAGTATATGGAAAGTAAAACACTGATCTTTGGTTCTCATCGTGTGCAATGTGTTAGTGGAGCACTGGATGTAGCCAGTGTGTGAATGCAGAGCTGGTTATGCAGCCATGAAACCCCTGCTGAGCTCGTCCAGGAGTTTGCCCAGCTGAAGATTCCCGGTGTGATTCTCGGCAGTGGTTGCAAGTGATCTGTAAGGAGCTGGTCATGTCCCCTCTCTGCCTGCCCCTCTCTTCTGGCCACTAAATTGTCTTCAGCACAGTTTTGAAAATGAGTGCAGGGAGAGTGGTGTTTTTCCCTGAAAGCAAGTGGAGCATATTCTGCAAGAATGATAGGGACTACTATATGCGTGATCATGAATGGAAAGGGCTGTCTGTGAAACAACGTCTCTTAACAAAATAACTTTCCTTTATTAAGGCACCAGGCTCCAGTACGTGAAACAACCACTGCCACTTTGCGTGACATCCTGGGCAGACACCACACGGCCTGTCTGCTCGTGCCTGAGAGTCAGGTGAGACCAGGCTCTCCAGTAAGACAGGCCGGTTGTGGGAGCCATCATACAAGAGCTGGGAGTATTTTGTGGAGGAAAAGTGGCATAATCTGCAGTTCATGTTGCAGATTTTTGTAGAAACTGCCAGGAAATAAAACTATAAATATTTCCTGTGTCTTTAATTCATAGCTTCGTACTTATATCCCTCTTATCCTATGAGGCTGGATGATCATAACGTAAAGAATCACCGTATAATCCTATTATATCCACAGTTTCTTTCAATGTTCACTGTTTTAGACAATTGTGTAATTACTTTTCATTCATTGCCACCACTTATTATGGAAACCTTTTCTTTGAACATCCTTGTAGCATTGCATTCCGTAGGTATGATGGGATATCTTGTGCTAAGAATCATTTTCCCCTGTAAAGCTTTTGAAGCATTATAGAATCTCATTTTTTCTAATCAGCACTCTAGTTTCTTGTGGGCTAAAATTAGGCTTCCTGTCTCTGGCATGCGAGGCGTCAGTGTGTGTGACCTTCAAGCTGCCATCCGGCCTTGAAGTGCAGTTTTTGCATTGGGAAATCTAGAGGCAGCAGCTTTACCCTTTTTTTTTTTTTTTTTTTNNNTTTTTTTTGCGGTGGCAGCAAGATCATCAGAAACAGTCAACTGAGCAGCAACTGCAGGCGTATCACTCACGGGAAGCCATGTTACTGTGGTGCACAGAAAGCTCTCCAGTGCTGAGGTGCCGGCGTAAAACAGGGCTGATCCTCCACTGCTCTGTGCATTCTTGCAAGGTGACCAGCCCAGAGGCTTTGCATGAATATTAATGGATAAACTATAGAATGATGGAGAATCAATACTTTAATCTGCATAAGGATAATATGCGTTCCTTATGCATTGTAAAGCTGCTGCACTACAGTGTCTGAATTTCACTTATACGCTAAACTCATCTACAAGCTCTCTCCTTTTGAATTATGCATATATTACACAGCCTGTTGCCTACAACAGATTTATGACAATCTCATTGCACCTATGCAAATCTTTTTGGGTTTTAAGCATCAAGCATTTAATGTCTTTTCTCTACTGAGGGAGAAAAATCGTTGTGCAGAAGTGGATACAAAAAGGTTTTATTACTCGCACTATATGCTGCTCTTACTAACTTTCATATTAGTTCCACATTGTATCTGGTCAGTTAAATGACCATTTTTGCGATGCTCTCAGCACTTTGTTCACTGCAGCTACAGAATAATATTCTTTGTCCTCTTTTTCTTTCACATACCAAGCGCAGCCGCTGATGATAACAGAACTGAAGTTACAGCTTGGTAATCAGCATTTTAGGTGATTTTAATTATGATGGATGAAGAAGAAAAATGGCAAAAACATGCTTTCAGTGGTACTGAGCAAATATGACATGGAACTGATACACAGAGCTTATATTACAGATCTGTCAAATTACCCAAGGATAATTTGGGTAGCTGGCAGATTCCCAGCTCATCAGTTCAGTAGCACAGGCAACACATGCCGGTTAGTTTTGCCTGGGCTTGACATATAAATGTCTGACCATCACCAGAGCAGCTTAATTGATAATGGACATCTGATTTGAAAATAGGTGTGTTCCCCTTTAAATGGTAGCTGTCACATCACATCACGTCACATCACATATGTCACGTCATGTTCCATTAAATCACATTATATGCTGGCATGATGCAAGATAGCATGATGAGGGGCTAATGTAATGTGACAGCTAATACCTGCTAACAATTTGAGTGGTGGGTATCAGATCTGAATGTGTGCCAGGCTTCAGCTGAGCGTTCGTGAGAGCGAGCAAAGTATTTGCCCAAAGATCGAGCGTTTCTTCAAAGGATGACTTTAGCAGCTGCCTAGTTCCATATTTATAACTGGTAGTGGTTTATTTTATTTTGTACAAAGTGACTTATGGCACCTTAAGGGACATGCTAAGGGAGAGATTAAGGTCTGTCAGAAAACATGCAGAAGTTTGACATATATGGCTTTCGTTTCTCAGCTCCTGGCTCATTTTAGGTGTCAAAGTACTCTGGTGATTTGCCTAATAGGAAAACTTAATTTATGAATCAGATGAAGCTTTGCTTAGTGTAAGAAAGTTCAGCTGAGTAATCTACTAGAAAACGTTCAGTAATCTGCAAAATATGCTGTACTGTTTTAATGATCGGGTTAAGTTTTCACACGGTGTTTATACAGCACCCTCTGGGATCTCCACAGGTTAAATTACAGTATATGCAAGAGTGAGTTATGACTTGAGTAAAGGCAACGGGGAAAGCACAGTACGTGCAGCTTCCACTTTTCATTGCTTGCACTACATTTGCAGCAATGTCAGTAACGTAGACCTTGGGGAATCGGAGTCATTGCTAAATCACAAGGGAAATTTCTCGTGTAGCTCTTCCCAAATATTGATTGTTAGGCAATCTTTGAAACCTGCTATGTAAAGAATTTTTTCTTGTAGACTGCAGGGATGCAAAGGTTTCTAAGTTAAACATAATGCAAGATAAAAAGTCTCCTAATTGGTGAGGTTCTGCCTCGGGACTGTTGTTGTTGCTTTCTGTACTAAGTCTCATTAAAGCCCTGAATAATTCCTGTGTCCTGCATTATCTATTTAAAGAATTGGGTTGTGAGTTTTGTTGTCCCTGGTCCATTCTTTTTGGACCTTAATTTAATGGGAAAAAGACCAGTCATTTTCTGGAATTGCCATGGCATGATCATTTAGAGTATAATTTAAAAACCTGGAAAAGTCTGCATCAATCATGCATGTACAGTAATTACTGTGATAACTGTTTCTGGGTGCTTAATTATTATGAAACATTAGGACTGTATGTCCTTTTGTAATCCTTCTTGATAGCCTTTTAGCTTGCACTATATCTGTGTCATATTCTCCACTTCATAGAGGTTGGCAGTCTCTGAACAGGTAGGTTCTTTTGAATGTTCTTAAATTCTGGTTTCCTTGGGTACTTTAGGAATTGTGAGAGTGGTCATTATACTGAGAATAACCATTTTTCAACTAATTAAATTGATTCGGATAACTCTCAAAATGTCAAGACTTCAGCTCTCTGGAATCGCTCGTGGGAGATGCTAAATTGACAGTGATCATTAATTATAGATTTTCACCCCTTGCTTGAGTTTACTGTAATGGGGTCTGTTTAGGATTATTTTTTGAGAGTTACTTGGAGTCTGCAGCTTGTACAAAGTGCAACAGGCCCTGCCTGGTGCTGACTGAATGTATGTTTCACTCTCGAGTAACCTCTATATTAATTTTTTGAGACATTATTTGCGTGTTCTTTTCCTTGTTGACTGCATACAATGAGTCTCTCAAGTTACTAATATACACAGCCTAGGAGACGCACTGATTTTAGAGTTACTGAACTCTAGCCTCTGTTAAAATCAATGCAACTTGAAGGGGGAGTGGGTCGAGGGGTATTCCAGGTGCTGCCTTTGGGGCAATAGGATGAGAATGGCATCAATGTTTTAGGATATTGGTGTGCTAGAAGCTAAGGCTTTCTTCCTGTATCATTGCAATGACGGAAATCAATTGAGGTGCTTCCTTGCTGCTATATTCAGACGGGTTAAATTCCTGTTAAGTTTATGGATCTTGTGTTTCTGTTTGACTTAGCTGCCCTGAAAGCCTGGAGCCAGTGAAGATAAAGCTCTAGGTACAGTGCTGGGGTGGAGGCTGGGCTACCTGCAGACAGCACCAGATGTAGGTGCTTGAGAAAGATGAGTATTTTTGGTAAAACCCGTACATCTCTCACCTCTTGGTGACCTGCCGAAATCTATGCACTGTGCAGAGTACGTGATTTTGATTGGGCACTTTTCCTGTGGTTCATTGCTTTGGCTGTTTTTCTTCTATTGAGCGTGGCTGGTATAATTTGTTAATTTGATCCAGTTATTTATTTATTTTCACTTTTAATTTGTTGTGTTCCTAGAGACTATGGTTTGTGGATCCATCAAATAACAGAAAATATGTTATCACAGCTGTTGCGTTACAGCATAAACAAAGAATGAGAGAACAGCAGCTTGTTATTTTAAATATATAATAATTTAAAAATATATAGGATTTTAAATATTCAATTAACATAAATACCAATAAATCCTTTCCAGGCTGTAATGCGGGTGTGTGGGCTTTATAATATTTGAGTTTACCATTAGAAATACTGACATACTCTTCTGGTTCATATCACCAGCTATATATTATCTGTCCAGTCTCTGGTACATATTTTTTCTTAGTCACCACAACTCTACGAAAGCTTGCCATCCCTCATCTTCATTCTTATCTGCTACTGTACAACTAGATCCTGCTCCTTGCCGTTAATCAGATTTGTGTCTGTCCCATCGTCCTTCTCTCTAGACATTCTGAAATAACTGGTTTACGATTGTCATTTCAGTTCTGGCTTTTATGCATTTCCTGTTTCAATGGATGACTTCTCCCTGATCTATACATTCTAATTCTGCTTATTAAAATAGTGGGAGGTCATCTGAGTATCTGATTTTCTTTCAATCCCTACCAGGCCCTCGACAATGCATTCCTAGTTTTTCTTATTCTACAAACCAGTATACATTGCATATAGATAAAGGCACAAAATATACAGTAATATATGGAACTTAATTATTGAATGAATAATTTGCAGGGAACTATTTCTGTGGTATGGTGATTTAAAGACATTTTAAGTGATGTGCCAAGCTAAATTCTACTGCCCTTGGCACTCATGCAAAATAATAATGCAAAATAATTCTCTTAATTTCAGTGGAATTACAGTACCCTGTGGGTAAGGAGGGCTGAAGTTGGTCTACTGAATTATTTTAATAGAATTGTTTTTAAAGACAGTCTCTTGTGCCTCAAAGTCAGCAGTCTGTGAGAGAAACTCCATCTATGCTGTTAACAGACTTCACCATGGCATGGATTTTGTTCTTACATAATGTGTTCTTACAGCAACTTGAGTTTAATTTTAAAAAGAAGTTTGCTTTGTTAGTGTGTACGTTGAGATAAGTATTTGGAAAGTAAGTACTTCAGGCCAAATGGTTTCTTTCCTGTTCTGATGCTATTTCATGTTCTACATTTCAATTACTGTAGGTCCTATGGAGATAACTGTGTACAAAGGATCACAGTAGCAGTGGGATAATGACGAATGCGAATGGCTGCCAGTAGTAAAAGCCCCAGGTGATGGGGATTTGTGCAGTAGGCAAGTGTTTCCTTTCTAGATGGTAACTAACATCTATGCCAGTGATTACCCGGAACTGAGGTGCTTTTCTGTGATGGGTTGCAACCTCAAAATTATTAGCAAAAGAGTGCAATAGCTAAGCTGCATTATAATTCCAACTACTTTTGTACTTCAGATTTAAAACACAAAATATTAGTGTTAACGTTTTGTCATAAGTTTAATAGTTTTGTTATACTGTAGTTTGCAATTATCTTTTTTTTCCTATTTGAGACATGTAAGGTCATAGATGAGTTAGAAACCTGTTGTTCCTAAATTGAAGGGGTGGATGTGTCATTGTTCAGCAACTTAACGAGTTCTGTTCTAGCAGCATCCATGTGGTACCAGTTTTTTTCAGGAGGTGTATCATTTCATCATAAAGGGCTTCATCCCTAAGTGCGATACAGCTCCCAGTGTTGGTTTCAATTTACTCTGCAAAAGCATTTTCAGTGTTGGCTGAAGGCTCAGTAAGAGGGGAAAAAACCCCCAGAATGATATATCAAATTACAACATAATTAACTGAAAGTGGACTTACGCAATGTATTACATTTTATATATTTTACAGTAATGTTACTGCTTTTAACAATGGAAAACATCAACCTAAATGTTATTCTTTTTCCCTTGAAACAGGGCTTTTTATTTGAACCACATTAACAAATGTAAGTGATCTATGATTGTCCTAGTACTTTAGTTTTTTAGTGTAAGGCCTTAAAATTCACCACAGAATGCATGAAGATTTGTGTTTTGTCGTCTTGACAGAAAGTGGCTTAGTCTTGATCTACTTATTTATTTTGAAAAAACTGGTGTTTTTACATTCTCTACATGTCCCAGACAGTGGGTACTATCTTGCATCTCTCCTTTCCTACCCCTGGAGGAATGTCTGCCACCGCTATATTCGGATCAGGGAGTGTCCTCCACCACCCTTGCTAGGTGTTCCAAAGGACTAACTGGGCACAGGTGTGACATGGGGTCCTTGCTGCTGGCTCTGGTGTTGAATCCCACCTGCTCTGGAGCTGTGGATTCAGGGAACATCCAGCTTTGCCCATGTAGCCCTAGGTGGATATGCCCAGTCACCAGCTGGGGAAGTCGCACTTCTCTAGTCAGGAGGAGGAGTAGCTCTGTTGTACCACTGCTTCACCTCGCAGAATGTGGTGAAGCTTAGTGCACTGCATTCTGTGAGGTGAAGCTTAAACAAATGTAATGCTGGGGAGGTATTGGAGTACTACAACAATGATTGCTATTGATGTACCCATCCACAAACTTGCAGACTGTCCCTTCTGTACAGTGTGCAGTAAATCAGGAGGCCATGTACAGTGATAAGGAGAAAGCAAAGCTGCTCATCAATACTGCGTCCTGCCTTCTGTTTTCTCGATGTTGTTCGAATCTCATGGAGAAAATAAGCAATAAAGATTTCTCCATGCGATGAAGACTTTACTATTGTGCATATGCAGAAAGGGGATAGGTTAAGATTTAAGCATGCAAGTATTTTATTTTGCAAACTTGCTGCTATTTTGACATGCCCTTTATTTTTCTATCCATTGTGCTTGCCCATGGTTTCCCATGTGCTATGTGTGGTACGTGTGCTGTCCAGTATGTTACTGGGCATCTGTGCAAAATTGCAGGCGCTTAAACACAGCTGCTGCAGTTTTACTAGCTTCTATTATTGGTCACATGCAGAGAATGACAGTAGCAGACAGAGCACCTCATGTAATCTTTCATTGATTCATACTTTTTTGTGTTAAAAGTTTCTCTTTAAATACTAACTTTTTGTTGACTGGAACACAAGCGTCCTCCTGGAATTATGTATCTGTAATCAAAACCAAGAACATTCTGAAATTAGTAATTTATTCTTGTGCTCCTTTTTATGTTTCAGCTGTAACACTCTGGGCTGTGATGCTAATGCTTGTACGCGTCATGGTACAACATGAAGTTGCTGTAAAATATTCTGTCAGTTTAAGTTGTTTAAATTAGCTAGTAGTAGTGACTGCGTACTGACCTGATCCCAGAAAACCTGAAAGTATAAACACAATCAAGTTAAAGAATGTTTCTTACATTGCATTCTCAGCAATGTAGACACCGCGTATATATGAACACGTGTTCCTACACGCACAAAACTTTTAACAGAAAGTGATTAAAAATGTAAGGCTTGAGAATTGTTCCTTTATTAGGGATGTCAAGAAAATGATGTCTGCCCTCAAAATGACACAAATAAAAAGTATATGTAGGGGGTAATACTTGGCAATTCTGCTGCCACCTTTTGATCGTATCCTGTAGTTACAAGTAGTAGTTGCAAATCATTTAATCTAAAGTATTGAAGCTGAAAAAAGTATGTATATACCTCTATAGGGGAATAATTATTTAATGTATTGATGCTAGAATTTTAACAGAGCAGGTGGCCATTTTAGGCACTGCACTTGATGTACGGCTTTATTAAGCAGTTTTGTTCAAACTGTATAATAACTTATACATTTAAAATGAGAGGACTGATAAAAATGATAAATAAGTAATGAATTGCAGCTATGTTCTAGTCATTTTCTCAACTTACCGGGTCTTTACTGTGATACATTTTTATTAAATGTAGCTTAAATCAGGGTTGCCCACCTTCTCTGTCATTAAACAGGTCTGGCTCTCTTGCGCTCTGCTACCTGCCTTCCTAGAGGCTACTTGGAGATTCCTCAAGTGGCTACAAGTCATCTGCTGGGACTGAGATGTCGGCATCTCCTCTCATAGTACATATGAACATCCTGTGTGTCAAGTTTGTGTATGTGTGTCAGATTGTGTGATGAGGGTCGTTCTTGGACCCAGTGTGGGTAGAATGTCTTCTTTTTAAGCAGATGACGTGCATATCCAAGCATATGATGGCATGCCATGATAAAGTGTGAGGTAGCTCATCCATACCATAAATCTGAGCACCCAGTGCCCTGCTCAATTTGTAAGAGCACGCTGTGAGGTTGAACATATTGCTTAATGAAGTATGGGTGCATTTTGTGTTTGGTTCTTTGTTGTGTGTTTTTTTTTTTTTTGTGTTGTTTTTTGTTTGTTTGGGAATTTTTTTTTTTTTGAGACTTCTAAATAACAGATTCTGAATTTGAATTCCGATGGCAGATATGACTGCCAGGTCTAATGCTCATTTCTTTGTTAATCTTCAGTGTTTTCCTAAATTGCCACCCCATGAAGGATAGTGTGCTGTGCCAGAAAGATGTTTCAGAATTAGTTCTTCAGGGACTAAATAGTCTCATGCTGTGGTGACGGAGGCCATGTAAATAACTAGCTATATTAACAACAATATTATTTAAAAAATGTTCATCCTAAGAATGATTTGAATATTTGGATCTCTTGCCAGAAGGGACATATGACATTATTATGCTCTAAAGGTCATTTTGTAATAAATGAACAGTCTTCTTCACAGTGAAATTCTTTAATATGAGAATATGGATATATGCTTCACTGAATCACAGGCCAAACTTGCCGCTGATGTGGAAGACAGTGTTACCCTGGCAATGCAGATGGTTAGACTTGCTAGACAGCTACTAACTTTTCAACTTTTAATTTAAACTTTTAATTTAACTTTTAATTTAAACTTTTCAAGTTTAAATTTACATAGGATTGAATCAATGAAAGGGTTAACTTTGACACTAATGATCTCTTTGTACTTAGATTAGTGTTTAGAGCAGAGGGTAGCCGGGATCCACAGCTGTTTTAGAACAGTATGGTTACAAGAAATTTGAGGGGGCAAGGGGGACCGTGGCAGGGACAGAAGCTGCCTGAGAGACCTGTGTTTGAATCGGTGACCCGTGCTTGAAAAGTTTGTTAGTATGTTAACAGGGAGAAATGTATATGTTCCAATTCCTGCTAAGAATGGGAAATAAGAACCTTGGAGCGCTGGAAGTTATTTGTCAGGAGCGATTAGCAAGAGCTGAGAATTTACAGGAAAATCATTTGAGAGGGAAGCCGTGGTCCCCCCTGCAGACAGGCCAATTATGGAACACTACAGCAGCAGCAATACAGGGATGGTCGCGTGGAGCTTAGAATTCATCACTGTAGTTAGCATTATGGGTAAGTAGTGTTATTATTAACGAAAGTAAAACTCTTGTCAAAGCTAAGGATTGACAGTGGGGGTCAAACACAGGGTGGGGTGCTCTGGAACAAGCTGGAGCAATCTGAGCGAGAGAGAGGTGGAATCTAGTTTAGATGGCCTTTTGTTTTCAGGGCACATTTTCACCACAGTCCATGAGAAATCAGGTTTGTAATTCCCGATAATGGGTGATGCACCTGATTGCTAATAGTCCGAGTGAAAATATAATGCACAGAAGTGCTCAATTATTTCATGATACTGCCTCATGAACAGATTTTGCTCATTTGCAGCTGAGTTGTTTGTGCTTCTGTTTATCTCAGATACCCATTACACTTTCATTTACACTGTGACAGTGTTTGGCTCTATCTGATTCTCACCAACTCAAGGCAATTAAAACTGCTGGCCCAGTGTCACTTGTCTCAAAACATGCTCAAGCATAGTATGATCACTACATCTTTGCTCTAAGACTGAAATGTGTGTGTTTAATGGCATCAGCATGGAATAGGCTGGTTTTAAAAGGGCTAGATAAGTAGAATTGTTGGAAATAAGATGAAAAATTAAATGTGGTGTTATCATCTAGCTGTAATGATACATGCACAGAGATTTCTAGAGATGAAATAATATAGAACTCATTACGGTAAAGTGTTGACCCAAGTGATGTACGTGCACCCAATTTCAACAACATCTTTACCCTCTGGTAGTTGTCCCCCATAACAGACCAATGCCTTAAATGACAGCAAGGTGAACTGCTAAAATTCATAGCTACTGTAACTAGCCTGTGAATGCACTGCAATATGTTATTTATCACAAAGTGAAGATGAGTCGGAATTTGAATGATGAAGCTGAGACATGAATGTATAGAGCCTGGATTTTTAAAATTTTATTGAAGAATAGCATGTTTCTAAGTGAGAAATTAATGACGTAGCCCAGAAATGTTCACTGCTTCAAGGTGAAGTAGGTCGTCTGGGAGAAACCCAGTTTGTGAGCAAGTCTGTCAACTGTGGGGAGGCACCTTTCACCATCTCCTCCTTCTGTACTCTTTTTTTAATGTTTTGGCTTATGCCATGCTGTTCATTTCCTGTTGTTGTTGACTCATTTCTCTCATGTTAATTTATTTCCTTGTGACAGTTCTGAATGGGCTCAAACCAGCTGGGGGGATGGGGAGATCACAGCATGCCTAGACCCTCTGATAGAGCACAACTGTGAGGCCTACCAGCAGGATAATGGTCTCCCCAAAAGTTTGCCTGCAGAGCTTGAATTGAATGATGAGATGTAATTTCCAGAAGACGATACCATAAAAATAAATGTTTCTTTTTTTCATTTGCTTCAAAATGACAGTTGACTGTACACAAGATATGTATAGCTTTAATTGTTAAGTGTGGCAGTGGTGAACCTTGTTGATGTCTGGTGCCAAATATACATTGCTTTTTAACTGATTGTCATTGGTGCTGGTCCAACTTCAGCACCTACGCTAACTGCTTTGCTATTGCTAAGAAAGGTAAAAGTCAATAACCTGCTACAGCAGGAGTTGAATGTGAGATAGCTGTTGACATTGGCTAATTTTATAGACGCATCTATGAATAAATTGGACTTTCCAGAATCCTTCCGTGAAGTCACTGTTTGTGTGTTCTCCTGTGCAGAGTTGGATTGAAAAGTGACCGTGTCTTTTGTTATGCAGGCTGAATATAGCAAAACACTTAGATGTGCTAAACAGCAAGCATCTGGCTTGTGCTTGCACTTCTTTAATAGCTGCCCCAAATGAACGATTTCAGGCATTCCAAACCTCTGGCATTCAATACAAACCTCAGATACCAGTGAGACCAGACTGGATTGACTACAAAACAGCCTGGACTATAACTGTCTAGGTTTAATGGAACAACTGGAACTCTTACCAGTGGCAGGTAAACATGGGGCTTTTTTTGTCTAACGGATAAAAGCGTCCACTAAAAGATCTCAGTCATGGTATTTCTAGTTGCAACCCTTTATTCTTTCAACATACTCATAAAGATGAATTGGACAGGGGTAAATGCACTGCCTGAACTGACTTTGTTACTGTCTTTGAAACTGTTCTTTTCCGTTACAGCTCTGTATTTACTACCAAAATTTTATTTTTGGTTATTTGATATTATTACCTATACCTTGTTTTTCTACAGCCAATTTTTGCCTTACCTGTCTTTATGGACTAACATTAGGAATGTTTCCTCCCATGTGCTCATTAATGAAAGCTTTCACAGCCTTCACATTCAAATAATTTAGTTCAGTAGAGGATGACTCAGATGTATAAACCACTTGTTTCTTTTCTTACAATTACCCAGCTGGCAGGCCATAATAGGATCATTCCCTTGGATGTTTCATCTTAGCTTATACCCCACTTTGGCAAAATAGCCATATCATTTACACTATACTTAATTTTTTGAGAACGCAGCTACTACATGAGTCATTATAAACTGAAAGTCTTGCTTTAGGATGTCTATAACTGTTGCCAAATCTTTTTTTGGGATATGAGAGTGTGTGTGTGTAATCCAGTGAGCCAATCTGTCAGCTGCTTCAGATGACGTAACTGCCTCAAGGTTAAGGCTGATTCCTTTCTTCAGCATGGAATTTCTTTTTGTTATGAAGTATTAGAAAAGGCTCAGAGTAAAAATCTCTTCTTGACTGTATTATAGTTGAGAGCCGGGCAGTACGGCCTCAGTCACATCAGATGTTCTCAATCATATATGTCATACTCATCGTTAGTCACCTTCACAAGCTCCTGCTTGTAAGCAATAACTAAGTTACTGAGATCTTAGTAACAGAGACATCTTACTCATCTTGGGGGAAAGAGTGGAAAGGTGCATCTCTCTCCACTATGTCATCCTCTTTAGGAGTCTTCTCCCACGTTCATCCCTGCTCGGTCTGTCTGTCTCCATTACCAAGAAAGCAGGAGGTCTCAGCTGAATTCTGGAAATGGTGTTGCTTGTTCCCAAGGGCCCAATCTCCTGTTACAAAGTCTCATTTTGAAGTGCCAAAGACAAAAGTAGGTATTCTGAGACAGGCAACTATGTCCCAAAGCCCTACTGCCTCATTAGGTGACAGCAGAAATTTGTAATGGAAGCTGCCTCTCTAATATCTCTGAGTAGTGTAATATGATTCTGCTGAAGCTTTGACTTGTCGCTTTTTCAGGGTGAGATCTGATATACTTGCTGGATGAGATGTGATCAAAATATTTTGTTTCTCTTACTCTAGTAATCTAATTGTTTAAATGTAACCTTACCCCTTTTTCTGGAGCATAACAACCAAATTGGCATAATCTGTTTGAATAGAAACTAGCAGTTATTTCACATAAAGCACAAAGAACTTATGACTCCAATCTTATTGATTAGGGAGATAAATATCTACTTTAATATGTGCTTGGAAATTTTGTTTAAATTATATGCTTGGCAAGGCAGCATTGTATTGTTACCATTTTAAACTACTTTTTAACCCATAGAGAAATGTGGAGTATTTGGACATTATTCTCAAATGTCCCTGTGAATGTGCACATATAAAAAAAGTCAAAGATTTGTGAATTGCAAATCTATACGATTTGTCTGGTGATTTAAATGAAGAACAAGATGAATGGCTATCTCCTGAACTCTTTAATTTTCTGTTGTAAGTTACATGAAGAATACATTTTAAATACAGAAATATGAGGGAAAAGGATAAATGATTTTAATACCTTCAAGATGGCTACAGTGGCAATAGTTTTGCACAGTGTCTATTTAACTAGATATGACAAAGGCCATGTATAATGTATAACCTGCTGAAGGTTTTCACCTACAGGCTACTATTTAAAAAAAAAGTTGTTTGCTAGCTTCTTTTTCTTACACCAAACTGTTTTTGTCATCTACCTTATGATTTGGGAGCTTTAGTTTACATTTGTTCTTCCCAGTAGTATCTTCCATGCTATTGTTTGAATGGACCATGGAAAACACTGCAGAAGTCTTTGTGAGACTTTCTGTCTTTCATTCTGGCTCACTGTCAAGGTTAAAATCCTAATTTCATCAGGGCCAGGATAATATTTTAACATGTGTGATTTAGCAAGGTGGATGTGCTTTCTAGAGAGCTTTACGTTAAACTAACAGTAGTAACTGCGGTCTTGCATCCTTTTATCACGGTTATTTCAAGAACTGGTTATTAGTTTGCCTAGAGAAGGAGCGCGCTTAAGATAGGCTGCTTCGCTAGCAGATCATGTTGTGGCTGTCATGTAAAGAAACCCTAATGGTATCTTTATATGTATAATCTTTATATGTAAATAAAGGCTTAGCACAATGGATGGATATAAGGGAGCTAAACTGATTTCTTCCCTTTTAGCGTTCAGCTTTTCCAAGTTGATGATACTTTTAGGAAAGGGGTGTTTGGGAAGCAATATGTGGGTGGCAGATATGAAATGCATCTAAATAAAAAGCCTGTTTTTACTTCTGTTTGCAAAACACTGACTTGAGGTATGAAATCTTATGATTTTCTCTTTGTATCAGAGAGATTACAATGCCAATGGTAGCTTGCAGTATAGTTGTCCCACTGAAGCCAGTAACTGTGTTATCCACCGCTCTCAGGCTCAGGGAGCAGCAATAAAGTGTCCCCTTGTTTAGAGATAACGGAAGCAGTAGAAGCTGTTTACCACTGCAGGGAACAGCCTGGGAGGCTGGACCTTACAAAGCCTGAGTCAATACAGTAAGGTAGGTTTTCTTGGGCATTAATGAAGCCAGGGTTCCCTGTTAAAACTGTCTGTACGAGGAGCTAGACAGAGAAGGGACAAGATGGTCATGTAGACTTGAGGTGACGTATAGTGGTTCCAGAGTGCCTACCTGGAAAAGGAGCCCATCTTCTGCTTAACATGAAGAACTAGAATTAGCACTGGCTTTAGATGATGGGGAACATGTCAGTCACCAGAAGGAGGTAACTGGAATCTGGTGTCTCACAGGTTTATTACACATTATTTTGGTATTATGATATTAACAAGTAAATTATTGTTGCTGTGTTGATGGAAGCCTGTGAGCAGTCAACATTGCTAATCTACAGTTTCAGGGAATAAATATATGCCTGCAATAAAAATTGACACCTGTAGCATGTGGTACTGAAATTATGTTGGGCACTAGTGGCATCATTGCATTTGTAGTTCGCTCACAGCAAGCAGTGGAGAAAATCAGGACATTAGCAAAAGGTGAAATGCTGACCAGCTGTACTTCCATTTGCATGGGGGCCTTCTGAATAAGGAATGAGTAGGAAAATCAGCAGTTACGATGGCTGGACACGTGGGTAAAAGAGTTGTGGGAATGCATTGGAGAAATATCTATGGATGGGTAGTATGGGTGTGAGAACATGTACTTCAGTTGTTACCGTACATTCAAGGTGCATCATACGCTTTCCTTAACGCTTAGCCAAGTACGCTGGCACAGCTTTGAAAAGAGCATGAATACATGGATCGGGGTTCATGTGCAGGTTGTAGAGGGGATCACAGACAGCAGGTCCTGTGGCATCCTGCTGCTGATGTGCGTGTCAGATGTGCGAGGAGTCACGGCAGTGAAGACTTCCCCATTAAGAAGGTGTGGATGCCTCTGTGCAACAAATTGGTTTGACCTCACCCTTGCTGTTTGCTGACCAGCTCCAATGTGGGGTTTAAAGCAGCGTGGGTCAGCTCTTTGCATCCTGGGTAGACTTCCTTGCCTGTTTCTCTGGTCATTTTGTGTTCTCATAAAACCTCATAAAACTCATGCACCTTGAAGCAACGGCACCTGCGCCTTCCAAGGTAATAGAAGTATGTTATGGAAGAAAGTGTGTTTTAAAAGAAACTCAGCAATTCTTCCTCATAACAGCAGCACTAACAGTTGTTGCTGTAATTAAGAAAATGGCATAGACTGTTGTTGTACAATAATAATCTCCTGCTGCTGCATAAGTGTTGAAGAATTTATTTTCTAAGCAGGAGACATTGATCCTGTGGCAATGTTCTGTTGCCATAACTTTGTTTACATCATAAAGAAAAAATGATAGATGTAATCATTTAATTTATGGTGCTAAGAAGTGTCAATTGCTCACTCTACCAGTATTGATCTAAGGCGTTCCAACTGGCATATGCATCAGACCTTTTAAAGTTTCAGATAATTGGAAACCAAAGTAAAAGTGTAGTTTGGTAAGCATAACGTTTCCCAATTACAATTGTCTTATTGATTGCACTTTTTAATAAAATGGTATGACCAATGAGTAACTAGTCATTATGATGTTACAGTTTTAACCAGGCGTCACATGGTGTAAGAAACCAACTTTTTAAAAAAATAAATTAATAAAACATTGGGGTGTTTGACTGCAATTCTTCCCAATAGTTCTTTTAAATTGGATGTGCTTGGATTCTCTTTAGTTGTAAATATCCACCTGGGAAGATTAATTTTCAGAAATAGGATCTTGAGTAAATGTGGTTTTTTACATTTTAGTTTACGTGTATGTATTTATACATATAATTTATACATATAATCAAGGGCTTCTCTTGAGGCTATATGGATATCCATGACCTATCAAGAAGGGAAAATAATTAACATTAAAAGAATATGAAGTCTTACAATAAGCAAGAGGTATGAAACATTAAATGGAAAGTGTAAACCTTTTTAAGGATTTCAAAGGAGTAGTCTTTAATATTTGTAAATTCAAATTAGTAGGATCTAAAGTTAGTGAAAAACGCCATTCAGATAAAGTTTGTGTTTGAATGCAGCTGTGTGGGAGCATTAACCTTCACAAAGTTTTAAATATATTTGAAAAGGAAACCCACCAAAACTAATGATACACCATTTTACTTCCCACCAGCTTCCCTGAAGAATGAAGAAATTGCCCTCTTTAGGTCCTTTTCTACGGTTTATTCCATTAAAAATTGATCTTTCTTCTGCACAACAGGAAACACTGAAAGCCTGGTTTAAATTTTCAGGAAACTCCCTTTATTTCTGATCCTTTGAAATTGTAATGTTAATACATTTTCAATTAAATATGAACAACTCTCTGTGCATCTCAGCATGAAACACAAAGGGATTTTGGGACCCTTCCAATTACTAAGGCTTGAAGATTTTTCTTAATTATTTAACTTTTACAGTATTCCTTTTTATTTAAAATAAAAGTTGTGCTGTGGGGCTCGTTCTAACATGGAAATGAATATGACAGTATTCTTTTTTGCCCTGTCAGGTAAATTTATTATATAAAGTCTGGATGGAATTTTAAGACAGGTCTTTCTACTATAATTTTCTTTTGCCATTGCTTTTAGTATCTGCATTGCTGTCCAAGCTAAAAGCTTTAGTTTGTTCCTGAAGAAAGGGTGAGGACTAAATCAAAACTATGATAAATATATTTTCAGTTATTTAATCTGTAAATAAATATGTTCAGTTGATTGCCACAAAATGATTTTGACGTCTTTCCAACCAATTTGGGTAGTCACGATCCTTTGTACAATATCCTGTCTAGCTCTGGCAATGTAATAGAAAGTGTTGATGAGTGAGAAAAAGGTATTTTACGTGCTATGATGTCTAAATATGACTTTAGGTGACAACAGTTCAGAGATAACCTCAGGCTGACAGACATTGGCTATATGTTCCCCAACTGTGAATAGCAGAGCATAGGAAGGGCAACTAACGCTTAAATACAGGTGACAGCATCAGTAGCAAATCATTATATTTGATTGATACTATTTAACAGTTATTGCTTTCTTTCAGTCGTATGGATCTTCCACTAATAACATCCAATACGGACTTTTCACTTCATGCTCTTAAAATGCTGTTTCATTAAATAGCTGAGTAAAGTTGGACGTTCAGGGTGCTGCATCCACCTAACTTTATTCTTCGGGTTGTGGCAGGTGTATGAGAACAGCCTACTGTGGATGGGTCGTGCATGTTTCTGCCTCCTATTTTTTGAATTATTTTCCTACGAATGGGAAAATAAAATGTTTTTACTCTCTTTGTTTCATTCCCTCATCTTAACAAACGTATTCTGTTGTGTTACAGAGATTATCAGAATTTGGTTTTACTCATAATGGTGACAAGTGTGTCCATGTCTCTGAAAAATGGTATCAGCTGCTACAACCCCAAAGGAAGACAGCATGCAAATTCGTTTTGATGTCTTGTAACAAAATGTCTGAGAGGTTTTATTTGTCATTTTCTCATATGTTAATTTAAAACAAAAACCTGAAGAATAACATAGGAGCATAAGGCAGTGATATCTACTGTTACTCCCAATAGTATTCATCTCCCCTTTTCTTTACATAGCATTATGTCCAAGGCGGTCCTGGCACTGTGTCATCTTATTAACCACTGTATTGTTAAGAATATAGGTAAATTGTTTCCAAACTTGGGTTTCTAAAGTGTTACTTTAAAGCTACATGTATAGCCAGTAGCAAGAAATTTGATTTTCAATCGGAAAGCTGCATTTTGTGTAGTGAAGTCAGTATTCAAAATCAGTAGGTGCTATCTTTCTGGCCTTAGACAACTAGGAGTGAAAAATCACGATAGTAGTGTTGGAGCTTTGGCATTTTTCAGACTTTGTAATTGGTATCTGATGTTTTGGGGATTCTCAACACGGAAGTCAATGTTTATCACGTTTGGTAGTGAACTTTATCCCTGTATATATCCCATGCTCTGCTAAGAGCATGGAAAATACCATAGATATGTTTCACAAAGACAAATATTACTGGTATTTTAACATAGCCATATTTTTTTCGTTGAGTGTAAAATGTACAGAGCTGGCAAACAATTCACTGTGGAATTCAGAGCTTTGGTTTTCTGGTTCAGCAGCATGTTTCACACTAGCTTATTAACTTTTACCTAAATGAAAGTGACAGTATCTGAATTATGGGAGTATGTGGATTTTGTGGTCGGATATTCTGTCCTGCCTGGATCTGTATACTGCTCCCATTCTCAAGCATTTGAGTTTTTTGCCGAGTAGAAAAGCTTAAGTGAGGTATGCAGTCGAAGTAAAATTTATATCATACCTGTTCCCTTCCTCTGTTTCAATTTGTGGGAATAAAAATCTGTTTCCTTCCTTCTATCACAAAGGTGGGATTATGTTAAGTGGCACTGAATAACTTGATTCCTCACTCAGCTGTAGGCAGTGAGTTGCGCAGCTCTGTTCCGGTGATGAGAAAGCTGCGGTACTTGTGCATGGTTTGTTAAACATGTTTCACTGCTCTTTAGGAACGCAGCTGCTGGAGGCAGAGGGAGCACAGAGGGATGGCGGTTCCTTGGTGTAGTCCACCAAGGGCTGTGCGAATAAAAGGCCCTATTTAATATTTCATAGATGGCTTGTGGAACTAGCAACATGAAGATACGGTGCGCTTTTGTTGAACTGTGATACCGGGAAGATGCAACAGATGTGAGATGCATCATTGTGCTTTTTATGATACTTTCAAAAGAGGAGTTTATTCTGCTTTCTAATAACCCAGTCCTTAGATAAAGTTTTTTTGTGCATGTCTGAGGTCAGGTAGTTGCTGGAAAAGATGCACCTTGCAGCTGGAAGTGGACTGTAAAATATGTTGTCTGTCATTTCAGACGATGTATTTTGTTGTGCAGACCTGTGTAGGTCTGCGTGGAATCTAGAGGGATGTACAGGCCTCAGGCTTGAAAATGCACATCTATTTCAGCATTCGAGTGGGCTTGTGGAAATAGGAGCACATACAATTAAGAAAAGTAATCTCCTGGAAATGCTTGTATAGCTATAAGCGTTTGGGGGTTACCCTAATGGTATGGAAATATGATTTGTGGTATTTTCTAGTTATTTTTATGTTCAACTCAACAAGAGTTTCTTTTTCTAAAAGTTTACAATATTTTGGGTTTTTTTGGTTTGGCTTTTTTTTTTTTTGCCAGCGAAGAAGTAATTTTGGAAGGTAAACTTCAAATAAGCAGTTTTGAAGGTATTTTAAATATGTGAATAGACAAAAATAAGTATTAAATAAAAATGTCTTGTGAAGGTTGCAGTCTTTAATTAAGCGTTCTACCTTAAATGGTGTTTTTTAAAGATTGGTTACTGTACTTTTATAGATCATGTGTGCTGAATATCCTTGAGTTACTCTTGAGAGCTTTCATTGATGACAGTTTGGTTTAATTTAGCTACCACTACAAAGAGATTAGGTTGTCAAGAAGATACCGTTGGAGGTTTAGGGATTGCTGAAATCCTTCTGAAATGAAAAGTAATATACACTGTAACTTTCTTTGATAGTTCTTTCATGAAGAAACTGGATGAAAATCAACCACAAGGGAACTTCTTTTTTCTGGACAAAAGAGAGAAAATTTTTTTCTCATGTTTAGCAGTTAATGAAAAAAAAAACCCAAAACCCCCAACCTAAGAAACAAAGGAGGAAAGAGACAGGGTGGGGGGAAGGAAGCTGCAGCTAACTTAACTCTTTAATGCTGAAAGGCACAATCTTATTTTTTTTTCTTCACTGTAATAGGCCATCCAAACTTCTGTCACTGTAAGTAGACTGATCAAGTAGACGTTGAAGGTATCTTCCCATCGAAATATCATTTTGCTTTTTTCTGTCTACACAGATGTGACCCGCTCGTGTCTTTGCTCAGTAAATTTCTTCTAATTGTTGTTCAGTAGCTGATGCAATGTAGTCATTGATATGAAGTCAAGCCTAAACCACGGAAGCATACTGTTTAAGGAAAAGGTGCTTTTCTGTCTTGTTTTAACAGAGCCTACGTTTTGTCAAAGATGATAAAATATGAAGCTTGTACAAATATTCTTGTGTGTCTCCTTCACAAACACATCCATAAAATAAATCTCACACGTATTCAGTTTACAAAGTTGAAATGTAATCTGCGTCTTTGTTGTTATTGCAAATGCAATTGGTATGACTCTTCTTTTAGATGTAAGGTAAGTTTAGAGATTATGAACAATGAGGAGCTGGTAGCCTGAGAAATGCAGTTTCCTACAGGAGAGGAAAAAGCACAAGACAGAAGCGCTTCCCAAAGTGTCTGGGCAGTATGGATTTCTTCTATGGTAGATTAAGACCCTTGCCAGAAGTCAGAGTTCATCCTCCAGATCCATTTAACGTGTGACTCTCTGCAGAAAGCTAACAACCTTGCCCCCAGCTAATGCTGGTGATTTTGATAGGACATTTGTTGAACAGATGCAGTCAAGATAAACAAATGTAACAGTTTTCATTATGTAATTAAATGAAGCACTCTG
>VYZM01011652.1:13116-46980 GCA_013398915.1 Dromas ardeola | reverse complement strand
TCTCTCAGGCATGTCAGCCACACCACTCAGCTTGGTGTCATCAACAAACTTTCTGAAGGTGCACTCAAACCCACTTTCTTTGTCATTGATGAAGGTATTAAACAGTAGTGGTCCTAATATGGACCCCCGTAGGATACCACTTGTCACCAATCTCCATCTGGACATTGAGCCATTGACCACTACCCTCTGGATGTAACCATCCAACCAATTCCTCATCCACTGAACAGTCCATCCATCAATCTATATCTGTCTAATTTAGAGAGAAGAATGTTGTGGGGGTCCATGTCAAAGGCCTTACAGAGGTCCAGATAGACAACATCCATAGCTCTTCCTCTGTCACTCCATCATAGAAGGCCACTAGGCTGGTCAGGCAGGACTTGCCCTTGGTGAAGCCATGCTGGCTGTCTTGAATCATCTCCCTGTCCTCCATGGGCCAAGCATAGTTTCTAGGAGGATCTGTTCCATGATCTTCCCAGGCACAGAGGTGAGGCTGACAGGTCAATAGTTCCCAGGGTCCTCCTTCCTACCCTTTTTAAAAATAGGTGTAATATTTCCCTTTGTCCAGTCACTGGGGACTTCAACTGACTGCCATGACTTTTCAAATGTCACGGGGCATGGCTTGACAACTGCATGAGCCAATTCCCTCAGGACTCGGGGATGCATCTCATCAGGTCCCATAGACTTATATATGTTCATCTGATGTAGTGAAACACACAAAGTCTTTTCATTACCTTCACAAGAGAAAAAAACATCATATGCAGCTTTTCAGAAGTGGGCTTTATTGAACTGAGATTTCCTGTTCCAAAAGGAGTCAGTTACCCTACATATTTCTTCTTTATAATTATGAGTATACAGCATCCTCTGAAGGAGCTAAATCAAAAGTAATACTGCACAGGGCCTCTGGAAGGTAGAAAGGAATCGGTATAGTTAAGTGACTCAGAGATAAAATGGTAAATGTATTGTGAAATTATGATAATACTTTCTTTCCTTAAAGAAGACACAGCAATGACATTTCAAATGTCAGCCTTCAAGTATGAGCTGTAATCACTCTATTAATCACCCATAATGAACTAAAGTATTTCAAACAGAGATGTAGTCTTTTTGTAATATATTAGAGGGAACTACAGGATGACAATTATGGCTACAGTATTAGAAATATGCTGAATATTTTGGAAGTTTAACATACATTTCTTTAATAATCTCACAGACATTGTCGACTGCCATCTACTATGTTTAGTTACCACTTACCAGTTCAAAGATCACGCAGAATAACAAAGCAATAGAGAGGGACATACTAACTAAACTTATTCCATGACAATCCCTGTGGAATATATAACAAAAAATGAAGAGAATTTTGAGTGAAACTGCCTGATAAAAATCTTTGGTCATTTCCTATAAGAATGGAAACAAAAGAAATGCTTTATTTCCCAGAAGAGAGGAAAAACACAAACAGGATTGTTTGTGGATTGTAACTTCTAGGCTCCTAAAACTTCATCGCTTTTTCCCACCATGCAGAATTTCACATCTAATGGCTAAATTATTTTTTGCTACATGAAAATATTATCCAAATATAAATAGAATTAAAATTTTGAAATCCTAAGACGTGTATTTCTTTCAGCATTTATGGTAACTTTAGTCTGACTTCCCTGCAAAAAAACATATATGGCTTGGAAAAAACAAAGCAAAGAAAATGGATACCCCTTTATTTTATAATATAAAGTCTAAAGATGAAAATTGTCAATTTATAGTAGTAATCCAAAAGGAATCTCAAATCTTGTCAACTATCCTATTCAAGTCAGTAAGTAACACAGTTGATAATAATGTTCTACTATTCAGCTTATTTTATTTTAAAATATATTTTATGGATATAATGTGCACAAAAAACCCTGAAATTCTTCACAAAAATAGTAGCTCATTGCACTAAGTTTTTCCTAAAAACAAACTCCAAGTTGCCTTTTTAGAATTTTTTTTCCTTTAGCTGTGGTTTTCTTTGCAGCTTCATTTTGCAAAATATTACTGTAATTCATTAGTTTCTTGCAAAGTTGGGGTTTTTTGTTGTTGTTTTTTTTTTCGTTTCCTCCCTCTTTTCTACACTTGAGTGAATTTAATCATTCTGATAGATTATATTCTTTGCACAGAGGAGTGCCTTATACATAGAGACGGGAGTTTAGTGTACAAGATAGTGCGAAGACAAGCACAGAAAAGTAGTGCTGGTCCCAATGTTTGACAGAGCTTAATATAAAACCCAAACTCTTTGGAACATGTTCCCTGTTCTTCAGAAAGGAAGAACTTTGCAAATTCTTCTGCCCTGAAATAAAAGTTGCATAGTGAAAATTTAAAGTGTCACAAAGATACATAAATCATACCTCTGTATTTACATCACGCTACTTTTCAATCACGTGCCATGTCTGTCTGAATGTGAATTCTATTTTTTAGCATATTTTCATTCTGTTAATCTATGTGATATCATAATTATAAATTAAACAATTAATGCCTCTTCTGGAAAACTTGGTGTTTAGTATGAATGGGAATACAGGGAAGTATGTTAAAATAAAAAGACACAAACTTCTACTTGACATAAATAAATAAAATGGCAACATTTGCAAGGCTGCCAAGTTTGACTCTTTTAGTTTACAGAATTTTCTCATATGCATTAAACACAAATGTTTTAATTGCTGCCAAATAGCGATCTTATATGTCTTTTTTAACAGATTTGTATAATCATTCTACCTAGGAATTTGTGTGTTGAGATGTCCAGGGATGCTAGAATAGAAGACCAGAAATCCACTGCAAGGGTGGAAAAAGTGATTTTTCATATATTTGGTCAATATTTCATCCTGAAATTTTTATTTAGAAGCAAACATACATAAAACATAACCAAATTATCAGGAAGGCTATGAAATCTTCATTAAGAAAACACAAAACATACTCCTTGAACAAAAACAATGATTTCTTTATATATAGAAAGTTGTTAGGTAGACCAGTAACCAGACGGAGCCAGATGCTGGGAGGATGAAGATGGGATACAGTTGCCTAAACAAAGGCACCAAGAGACTTTTTTAATGTAATATATTTGATTTAAAGAAATAGGCCCTGGTTTTATTGATATATTTTATATTAGACTGCTATTCTGTATAGAAATAAACTAACTCCACAGACTCTGACAATATCCTCGTTTGACTGACACTAAGTATGCCAATATAAGAAATTAATGTCGTGATTAGTATCCTGAATATTCACCCATTAACTTGATGCATCCTTTAACTTTTAGTGAAAAAAGGATTCTCATTTAACAATGTTTTCAAAAGCTGGAGATAGATAAGAGGAGACAGTGTCTAAGTCTCTTGGTAACTGTTGAAAAATACACTAGTTTCAGTTTGAATTTGAAATTAAAATTTACTTTTAATTAGGAAATCATCAATTTTAGCCTACCACACAGAAGCAGGAATTTCAACAACTTCAAACTTCATTTTACAATAAAAAAAAAACAAACTGAGAAGTTTTGAAACACAGAAAATACATATTTGAGTTTATCTTAAAGGATTTATTGAAAAAAAAATCCTTGACAGCCTTAGCTATAAATACATATCTTTTTAACAGAAGATTTAAAATTTCCTTTTCCTGATCTCTGTCTAATTTAACCTGAAGAAGTCCTTCCGTAAGAAGCCCCTTCCATAAGTGAAGGGGAAAGAACATGAATAAATCAAAAAATAGCTAAAAAGCCAAGAAACAAAAACCAAAATAAACTATGTAAATGATAGACTATTCCATTATTTCATCTTCTTATTTTTAGAATTTTTAAAAGGAATGTAACATTCAATTGTGTGATATATACTTCAGAAGAGATATATAAGAAAACTTCATGATATTTGTACAGGGTGCTGATAGTTTAGTCCCTGCTAAATCCTACAGGACCTTTTTGTGACGGGTCAAAGTAATAGGTAGGTAAGATATTATTAGATGGAATCATTTGAATAAGGAAACGAGGTGATAACTTGTAAAAGCCAGAGAGGCGATTGCAGTTGTCCAGATGGAAGATGATCAGCAGGTCCTAATATAAGGTTTTGCAGGAAGAACAAAGCAAGAGCTCTTAATTCCTTTCCTTACCTTAATGGATAGTTTAGGAAATGTTCTTATCTGCAGAGGTTTAATTCAGGAATTACCTAACAAAGATGTCGCTAATGCTCAAATGCACAAATGTAAGATATACAAGAATAGGTACTGAAACATAACATAATTACTAAAAATGAGCCCTGGAAATAAATCTGGAAATATTTAATTATGAAGCAAAATAACAGAAAACATTTTATATTCTTAAATGAGGCAAATATTTTTTAAAGATATAATAAGTGTAAATCTCACATTAAAAATAATTTGAAATTTTACCATCATAAGGTGTGCTGGTTTTGGCTGGGGTAGAGTTAATGTTCTTCATAGTAGCTAGTACAGCTAGCATGGGGCTATGTTTTGGATTTGTGCAGAAAACACTGTTGATAATACAGGGATGTTTTAGTTACTGCTGAGCAGTGCTTACACAGAGTCAAGGCCTTTTCCGCCTCTCACACTTCTCCACCAGAGAGTAGGCTGGAGCTGCCCAAGAAGTTGGGAGGGGACGCAGCCGAGACAGCTGACCCTGACTGGTCAGGGATATCCCATACCATGTGATGTCAAGCTCAGCATATAAGGCTCGGGGAAGAAGGAGGAATGTTGTTGTTGCTGTTTGGAGTTATGGTGTTTGTCTTCCCAAGCAACCGTTAGGCATGATGGAGCCCTGCTTTCCTGGAGATGGCTGAACACCTGCCTGACGATGGGAAGCAGTGAGTGAATTCCTTGCTTTGCTTTGCTTTGCTTGTGTGCGTGGCTTTTTGTTTACCTATTAAACTGTCCTTATCTCAGCCCACGATTTTTCTCAGTTTTACCCTTCCTATTCTCTTCCCCATCCCACCAGGGGAAAGTGAGAGAGCGGTTGTGTGGTGCTTAGTTGCTGGCTGGGGTTAAACCACGACAGAAGGAAATCTGGAAATGTTTTGAAACATCTAATTTATCTGCCCTCTTACTTTGCTTTGTAATCAAAAATGTAGCCTAGAGCCAATGCTAATACCAATCATTTTCTTTATGGCTAGAACATCTCAGGTGAGATTCTCAAAAACAAATACTTTCTCTTGAAAATGTCCAACTTGGAAATCTATTTAGCTTTTTTCTACAACCATGCAGTAACTTTTAACCCATCATAATTTGATGATTTTAAAAGAGCAAGTTAAACAAAATAACTTGAGTAATTAATTCTTACTAAAAATTTATTTGTCTCTTTTATTTGGGGAAAGGGGGAAATAAGGTGTTTTCTGTTTTCCTCTTCCCCATTGTTCCCTGGCTTCTTCATCTTCCATTTATGCACGACGAATGATAAGGCAAATGAAGAGACAAATTGGTATATACAAAGCACTGCTAAAAAGTTCATATTTTCTACCAGATTTCTTTTTATGTCTCTTAGGTATTTTTGATGTTGATATGACATCCCCTTAGTACTTACATAGCACAACATCCTTTTTTTCACTGCTCCAGACAATAATGTTCGCAGCACTTTGGGAATAATTCTGCTCAAAATCAAAACTCAAAGTACCTGTAGAGCTGTGCAGAGATTATGCACTTTGCAGAGATAGCAGAATTTGTATGCCCATCAATATGATTTTCTTGCTAATGTATTTTTAAAGAGACAATTTTTAAACTGGAAAGAAAAATTCACACTATGCATTCAAATATATATATTTATATTTTATTCAGTGAAATTTGCTAGATTGAATAACAATAAAAAAAGCTTTTAATTTGATCTTGTGTTTATTTTACAGATTCACAGCAACCCTAAGAGGATCAAAACTTTAACTTGATATGAGGTATACAAACTCTTCAGGAGGAGCATTTCCTGTCTCAGTAGTTCACAGCTGAGTTTAATGAAGAGGGGTGGCTTCACCTTCAAGTTAAGATTAATCTAATATTTTAAGAATAAGATTGTGTATACAGAAAGCCCAGGATATATTTCTGAGTGAGTCTGGATTTTGAATAACAAAATAGATTGCTTATTTCTAGGAGAACAAATGCAGCACTTGATTTCTGAGTAATGCAGGCACAAAGTGTATTGAACATTTGTTCCGAGAAAAAAAAAAATAAAAAGATTAAATATGTTTTCATTAACAACAGCTTTTTTTAAATTTGTGTAAATTTTGAAATTTTCTATTACAGTTTTCTAATAAAAATAACTATCACTCGATATATCACACAATATCCTAGTTATGAAGAGACACATTCCCTCTACCTAAACTTCAACTAAACCCAATGTAGGGGGATTTCCAGTGCAACCATAGTCCCCCTAACTAATGGTATCCTCCGTTTTCTATCACTGTGTTCCGCCAGTACTTTGAAAAGACTTCCGAGTCTGTTTCAAAAACCCCTGCCATCAGGAAAGTAAACTCTTTTAGGACTGCAGTGAAAAATGTATACACTCTTTTCAAATTCCTGCAATGATCTTCTTGCATCACAGGTTACTCCTTCACACAGCATTGGCTCAAAGTTAAACACTTGTTGTATATTCCTATACTAGTTAGAGCACTAATTCAGAAAATTGTAGAGATGAACTCTACAACTTTGTTCACCAAAGAGAGAGTACCGTTGCATAGCTCATGACTCCTGGGAGCCAAGTAGAGGAAGGACATACAGAATCTTAAATACACTCAACAGATAATTTTCAATGGAATTTGACAGCACATTGTTTGCTTCACTCAGCTAACATTCCTGAAGACAAACAAAGTTAAATGGAAAATGACAATTTAGGTATGCATTTTGCCAGACATATCAGATATAGTTTAATATACAATATATCACAGTGACCATACATATCTAAAGCTTACGTTAGTTAGTGTGTTATGTTTTTACCAGGAGGAGCATGGTAAACTCACCGGTTTCTGTGACCAGAGGAAACAGCGTGATTGCTCACTGGCAGAGGATAACAATTGAGAGGAAGGGAAGAAAAATAAAATGGATGGTGGAAAAAAAAAAAACTTTAAAAGGAGAAAATAGGAAGTTCAATTGGAACAAGGTTGAAAGAAGCAAAGTATTCAGAAGTAAAGTAGGAATTATATAAAAGATGACAAAAAATGCCAGTCGTCCCTACTTTATTTAAAAGCAAGACATTTCTCTGATTTTCCATCTGATGTGGTAAAGCATTCATGTTTTGTGACTTAGGCAACCAAGAATTAAGAATCTAGTCTAAGATGGTCTTACAAGACCCTTCTGACGTACTGAAGAGAAATAAGCACTTTCATGTGTTTTTGTCTTAGAACTTGTAGTTTAACCCCAGCCAGCAACTAAGCACCACACAACCGCTCTCTCACTTGCCCCTGGTGGGATGGGGAAGAGAATAGGAAGGGTAAAACTGAGAAAAATCGTGGGCTGAGATAAGGACAGTTTAATAGGTAGAGAAAAAGCCGCGCACACAAGCAAAGCAAAGCAAGGAATTCACTCACTGCTTTCCATCGTCAGGCAGGTGTTCAGCCATCTCCAGGAAAGCAGGGCTCCATCATGCCTAACGGTTGCTTGGGAAGACAAACACCATAACTCCAAACAACAACCACAACAACCACAACAACCACCATCAATCATCAACCATCATCAACCATCATCAACCATCATCATCTTCCCACCTTCCTCCTTCTTCCCTGAGCCTTATATGCTGAGCTTGACATCACATGGTATGGGATATCCCTGGCCAGTCAGGGTCAGCCGTCTCGGCTGTGTCCCCTTCCCAACTTCTTGGGCAGCTCCAGCCTACTCTCTGGTGGAGAAGTGTGAGAGGCGGAAAAGGCCTTGACTCTGTGTAAGCACTGCTCAGCAGTAACTAAAACATCCCTGTATTATCAACTGTGTTTTCTGCACAAATCCAAAACATAGCCCCATGCTAGCTGTACTAGCTACTATGAAGAACATTAACTCTACCTCAGCCAAAACCAGAACAAACCTTAACACAGGGATTTAAGGAAATAGGATGAATCATCTTTTACAGCTGTCATCAACTATGGGAAGAAAAAAAAAAAAGTCACAGACCTTTCCCTTTAAATAATTTAAGTTATTTGACATGACTCCCACTCACGATAATCACCTCAGTCATATAACTGAATATTCATAATTTATATAAAAGGAAGTAGAATAACGTGGTTCTTTCTAATATCTATTTCAAAGTGAGCCACTGAATTTGATTTCTCAACACATTTGTGAAATAGCATCTGAAATATTTATATACTTGCTTGCTTTCTTCCAAAATGGAGCAACTTGGCAAAATTTTGGAGCGTCTGTTAACCTCAAGCTTTACCTATGAATGTTTTTACTAAGTGACACAACTCATTTTCATCTAAAGGCAAACAAATAGAATATTATATTACCATCAAGCTATAATACAAAGCTTTAGCTTTTTTACATGAAGATTTATACCTTTATCAAAATGGTATTTATAATTAGATTTCTCAGTTTAATTGACATTTACACACACACAACTTACTTCGTTCAAAGGTAACTTAGATACCCCATATAAAGAAACATTGGCTTGGTATAAATATGAAGCTATGGAGACAGGATGGACTTAAAATTAACTTGATGTTTCTTCAGTGTAGAGAGGGGTTTGTACTGATTTTTTAAGAATATAAAAAAGGAAAACAGAAGAAGTAAGCAAGAAGTGTATTTTGGGGGGTGAGGAAGATTATATACCAAGCAAACTTGTTAGTTTCCTTGTCTTTTTGATTAACATGATGCATATGATCATGTGGGTCAAAACAATGTTTTATTGAGATTCAAGAAAGCCCTGTGGAAACTATTCCTGCTTTGCAACAAACCTTTGTCTCACAGTGAGTCTTACCATTAAGAATGTGTGTGAATATCTGGAATATCTTTCCATAGGTATATATATATAAGTGGCAGTAACATGAAGAAATTGAGATTATTTAACTGGGAGTCTCAAACCTATCCATGTCTTCTCTTTTTTTGAGGCAATTCTCCTGTCTTCCTGACCTCTTTGTGTTCATGCCTTTCTCCCATTACCACCTCACATGCAGCCTGTCTCAGCTCCTGCATTCCAGCTCTCTTCCCTTCAGCAGCCTTCTCACCCAGTCTGAGTGCATTTCATGCAATTTTTTCATGTCCAGCTTTCCACAAATCTGGCCTTTATTTTATCCAAACTAAAGCCCCTTCCTTCTCAAATCCAGCTTCCATTGGAGACTTAACAAACCCTCACAGCCGAGCTACTTTTTTGCAGTTGCAATCCAAGTTCTGATCACAGGTCCCTTCACTTTACATCACCTCCCTTATCTCTGCCCTCCTCATTGCACAGATAGCTTCTGGTTCTTATTTAATTAATTGCTTTTATGCATTAAGAATGTGCCTCAGCCTCACTTGCATCTTTGGGCCCCATTTGCATCCTTGATTAGTGCCTCCTTTGGCTGAAAGGATGTGTTACACTCCAGCAGTTGTTACCGGCAGGAAGGAGAAACGAAAGAGGAGGAGGAGGGGAGACACAAAAGCTTGACAGATTTTTTAGTCAGCTTCTTGAACTATGGTAGTTTTTCCTTTCTCTAGTTACATTTCATGCTTCCCTGCCAGTGTTTCCTATTACAGAACCACTGATTTAAATACAAGATACTAAATTTTTTCAATAGTTTATAAAAATGTCCCTGAATCCTGGGCCTTTTCTAAGGGTGAACAGTCACCTATTCTAACGGGAAGTTGGAAGGCAGCAAAGGAATTAAAAAGCAAATTAAAACCATCATTCAAACTTCACCTAAATTATAGTTTAAATTAGCAAATGAGTGAAAATCAAGAAACCTAATTCTATAGATGTGTTGCTGGGAAACAAACATGATAGTATGTTGGAGTGGTAAAAAAGTGCTCCCTTCTACTCGAGAAAATAGCTTAATGCCTGGTTCTGTGTTCATCTCTCTCTTACTTTTCCTCAAGTCCTGAAATACATGCCAAAGTACGTACTTACTTACAGATGTTCATTCTAATATTAACACACATAATGTTATGAATAAAGATAGAGGTAAAATTGGAACTGCAGAGAAGGCATTTTTTTAAATCTTTTTCTGATAACAATGAAGAAAATAGTTTCCAGGAAAAAGAAAATCCCCAGAGAGTAAATAAATGATCACATTGTCATTGTTTGCTAATGACTTCAGTATTGAGAAAATAAGTAAATGTATTTTTTCACTCAGAAGATTCGACCAGCTTAATTCTATCTTAAATAATCTCATTGTCACTCTAAATCAGCTATAACAATTGCTTTGGGAAAAAAAGGAATATCAGGAGAACAATTAGGAATAGTTTTCTGCAAAGGCATCTTGATGTCAACATCACTTTTGACAACAACGTTTTACAGAAGCATGAATAACAACTGTTCATTCTTATTACTAACAAGTAGTGAAGGGCTAGAGATAGTTTGGTTTTTCTTCAGTCAAATAGGAAAGAGGCCAGTTTCCAAATTCCCTTAAGCTTTGCATCAGTAAAATTAAACCCAGAATCAAACTTAATATATTAAAAACATGCAAAGGCAAGTTTGCCTAAGTCACACTCAGCTGAGCATAAAAACAGTAGGAAAAAAAACACTACTAAATATTGGCCCACAACGCTTTTAACTCTTTTAATTTAGGTCCATTGAATGAGTTTATCAGTGAAAACTTGATGCTCCCACTCACCTGACTTCCATGTTACCACTCAAACCCCATTTACACATGAAGTTTTTAGATTTTTTCTCTACCTGTCAATACTGTTCCTTCTTGTTCATCCTGGATCTTGATTCTGTCTGCATTTTTTTTCCTTGATTGACACCTATTTCCCGAAATCTTGCCTCAAGCTTAGTTCTTGACTAGCTTTTGCACAGGTCTTGTGTGTGAGTTTTTTTGCTCTACACCATGTTATGGCTTAAACTGAAGTGAAATTAATAGAAATTAATGATAGACAAGAACTCATTATCTCATCTATGCAAATCAGCCACCCACAGTGGACTTCTTAACAGAAATATATCAGAATTTGAAACTAATGGAACTACTAATAATTTTGTTACTCAGGAATATTTAAAATAAACTAAGGTCTTTATATATCTGTTTTGGTTTAAATGGGCTTTATTTATTTTGCTAAATCTTTGTCCATCTTGTACACTTGACTAAGAGTTTACTAATTGCAATACCAAGGATCTGCTTGTCACTACTGATAAATTGTGTTTGTGCACTCTTTTATCATCCTCTCAACTTCTTAGTTTTGAACTTTCCTCCTATGTATTAGGCTTTTGGTTTACTTATTAAACTGTCTTTATCTCAACCCACATGTTTTCTCAGTTTTACCCTTCCGATTCTCCTTGTCATCCCTCTGTGAGGAGAATGAGTGAGCAGCTGTCTGGGCCTGAGCTGTCTCCTGGGGTTAACCTACAATATTAATATAATGTTAAACATGGAAATGTTTAAGGAGAATTAAAAAAAAAAAAAGTAGGAGTTTGTCTCAACATCAGTCTCTATTAGATTTTCTAATACAATAAGGTGCTCTCATAAAAATCACTCTAGCATAGCCAGAGGAATTCAGTGAACCTAAAATGTATATGTATAAGAAGTTTGTAGTCCACAGTACACATAATAGCTTTCCTCTCAGACCACATACCATATGACAGTACATGCAGAATGCTTTGTAAGAACCAATTCAAAACCTCATTTTAATAAAAACACTGTGAGTTGGTATCTCTTGATTGCAGCTCAAATACATAGATGAGAATTTCAATCTGAGGATTTACAAATTATGTTTATACATGGGTGCCCAGGTTGAAGCTGATCAGGGTATTTAAATAAAGGGATTTCTTGTTATGGCCCATTTAAAATTGTTTGTACAGTGAAATTCTGGGTTTGTAAACATTCCATTTTTGTTGACATTTGGAATTGAAGTCCATCTTTGTTTCACTCTAGTGCTGTGCCTACATGGTGATAGTGCAGAACCTGGCTCATTCATGCGTCTCACATGGATTAGAGATGGTTATTTCTACACCACCTCCAAATGATGGATAAAATTCATACAACATGGTGGTAGTTAGGCAATCAATATTTATCAGCGTTTTACATATTTTTTTTTGTTGTCAAGCAGAAATAAAAGGAATAATTTCCACAACGTCTTAGAAAACAAACAATACATAATTGAAAATAAATCATCATGGTCATAAACTTATCCTGTAGAGATTCTTTGTCACAACTTTATATTTGAAATACACTTTGACAAGGAGTTAGTAGGCTGGAATTCTCCATACAATCTTTTCAAAATAGATGCATCCTGCCTCTATATTATCATATGATGATTTTTATTTTTATTTTTTTTTTTAAATGAGCATGTGACCTTTTAGACAAAGAAAGGCTGTAGGATCGAGTAATGCAATGAGAGAGAAGAATGCTGAGCTCAGTCGAAGAGAGCTCAATTTGGTTGACGAAACTAGAGAGGAGTTTCACCACACGTGTAGCAAAAAGAGAGGAGGTAGGGATAACTATCTGGTAAAAATAAATGAAGTGAGCGGAGCCTCTTTATTTTCACAGAAAGCATGAACTGAAATAAGAGACATTTCCCAGTAATCTGGATTATTTTGTGCTTTCTCTTCTCAGTGAGAAAAAAATGGTATGTTTAGAAATTTGGTACAAAGTCTGTGTGTTGCTGTATGCATTTTTCCATGGCCATTAAGTGTAATCTGAAGAAATATAAATAAAAAAACCCACAACCAACCAAACAAACAAAGAAACAAACAAAAAAATCTAGGAAATCCAAAACTTCAGTAAGGTCTGAGGAAACCTGTGAGGATCCTAGTAAGTTATTTAAAGTAAATGCTCGGGACAGCTTATTGGACCGGGAGCTCTGTCTTACAGGGGTACACACAATACTGCTATTACAGAGGGGAAATGCTAAAACTCTCCAGAACTCAGAGGTAAAATCATAGAATCATAGAATAGTTGCGGTTGGAAGGGATCTTTAAAGGTCATCTGGTCCAACGCCCTTGCAATGAGCAGGGACATCTTCAACTAGATCGGGTCGCTCAGAGCCCCGTACAACCTGACCTTGAATGTTTCCAGGGATGGGCCATCTAACATGCCCATGCTGTGGGCACTTTGTGACTGGATTCCCTGGCAGAAATCATCAGTGTCTAAGAGCAGTCATTCAGCTAACATCTGCCACAGATGACTTAGAACAACATTTCTACCAGCCAGTACTATATTCACGTACTTGGATAGGTCAGCTTGTAAAGTAATTTCCACCTACATATGGGAAAAGCTACTTCCAAATACAGCCCTGAAACCTAGCACTAAACAGCTCTCCTCTCAACACCTTTCACTCCAGCACATTCTAACATGCAACTTTTTTTTTTCCCAAATGTACCTCTGTTCATTGTCAGGTAAGCTCCCTTAGCAATCTTCCACTGCCAACAGCACTTTCTAAAGAGCAGTTTCTAAACTTTCCTTGTGGGATACTTTTTACACACCATGAATTTTATTAGCAAAGCACAAAGAAATTTTCCCTTTTAAATACAAAATTGTGCAGCATCTTTTACCTCTTTTTTCATGTCCGAGCACTACTCAGAACTAGTACTCTGTGAAGTGAACCACTGGTCACATCCACACTGTATACTGCTCAGTCTGGATCTTCCTTAGTATTAATGTAATGTTCCGGTGCCCCTTAAAAAAAAAAAGAAAAAGTTTGTTGTTTTGGTTTGTTTTGTTCTTTATTTTCCATTTAAAGTTGTCCAAACAAAATAGCAGTGCAGCAGTGGTTTTTTTAGTTACCAAAGGGTGACTAACACATAGTGGTTTTGTGGAGAAGTTCCTGGGAGTCCTGGCAGACAATAAGTTGACTATGAACAAGCAACATGCCCTTGCAGCAAAGAAGGCCAACAGTCTCCTGGGCTGCACCATCCAGAGTGTTGCCAGCAAGTCAAGGGAGGCTTCCTCTCTGCTCAGCCCTGGTTAGACACATCTGAGTGCTGTATCCAGTGCTGGGCTCCACAGTACAAAACAGACATGGACACAGTGGAGAGATTCCAGCACAGGGCCGAGAAAGTGATTAAGGGACTGGAGTATCTTTCACATGAGGGGGGACTGGGAGAGGTGGGACTGTAAAAGAAAAGGCTCAGGGGGAGATTATCCTTGTATACGAATACCTGATGTGGAACAAAGACCAAGGTGTAAAGAAGATGGAGCCAGACTCTGCTCAGTGGTGTCCAGTGACAGGACGAGAGACAATTGGCACAAGCTGAAATATAGGAAATGCCAATTATCCCTAATGAATATTTTTTTTTTAAATGTATTTATTTATTGTGAGGGTGGTCAGACACTGGAATAGGTCATCCAGGGAGGCTGTGGAGATTCCATCCTCGTAGATATTAAAACCTGGGCTGGGCACAGTTCTGGTTGACCTGCTCTGGCTGATCCTGTTCTGAACAGGAGTTTAGACTAGATAACTATCAGAGGTTTCCAGCCCCAAATATTCCATGATTCTGTGACTGTAGGTGTGGGACTATATGGAAATACAAAGCATATGGGCATAGTATTAGACCCAAACTTGGTAGAGATTTTTTCCCTTGGAATTGTTCTTGGATTGAACTATCCTCCTGAAGAGTACTTTCTGTTCACTCCAGAAGGTACCTAGGACGGGTCTTCAGGCAAACGTGGAAAACAGGGAACTGGAGAAAGATATATGTAAACTAACCTGACAGTTCAAACAAGTTTTTCGCTTTCTTTTTACAATAGCTTTTCTACAAATATGAAGATTCTATTTAGACTAAACTACTTCAAGTCTTTTTACATATAATATCACATTCACTATAACTCTCATGATTATTTGACATTAAAGGTGCACATTTCTTAAGAACATATTGATTTTCAGAAAAGAAAAATATGTTAAACCAGTGTAAAGAATAATAATGTATGTAACATCACTTATTAGCACTGTGATGGACTTTTTCCTATTAGACTAGAGTTATGTAATTTGCATATGATTTCTTTTATACAGTTCATTACCAACTTTCTGTTCTCATGTGATGGGGAACATTTAGGAATTATTTCTGCAGAAAAAAATACCACAATATTTTTTCTTAGAAGTTCCAAGAATTTTACTTTTTTTGATACATTTCAGCAAACATTCTAGTCTAGTTTATTTTCTTTATAAAAACAAGAATGATTTTAGCCGTGAAAATTTTCATTAGTAGCTTGACTAAAGTTACAATGGAAATATGTTCACTGAGTTAGTGGATTCTGGGAGTAGTCCCCGTCCAGACTTCATGATCCTGAGCACAGTTGTACTCTTATTAAATACAGAACTGGTGAGGAATATTTAGTGTTTCCTCCTACTGTACACTACTACATAATACAGCAAATTCATATCAGCTCAGATCTTCTATCTAAAATAACAAGAGTCAAAGGTTAGACCTAGCTGACTTCAAAGCACCTACACATTTTTCCTTGAATAATTATCAGGGAATTGTTTATATAAGTCTGTGAGTAAATAACCAGAAGTTAGAAACCAATGGGGAAAATATTAACACCCTGAAATCACTGTTATCTGTGTAAATTACCTTTTTTTTCTTTTCTAATATCTCATCTGTTAGCATGAGCAGAATTCCACAGTAAAGTAGTTGCTGAATTTTTTTGCACATTCTTTCCCATGCTTTAAATCTGTTTATTTTTTGTACGACTGGACAAACTTAGCTGTGTAAGAAAAGAATGATTGAAGTTCAGGGAAAAGTTCCCATAAATTAAAACATTCATTGCAGCAGGTGTAGCTGAACGTCATCCACAAAATGATGAAATAAGTATAAATCAGAAAATTAAGGTAGAAAAAGCTCATGTAAAAATAATGCATATGTAACAATGTAACTGAATGAAAAGACTATGAGATGTAAACTGCAATCCTACATTCACATATGGCTAGAAACAACTCAGGACAGGTAGATACTGGAAAATGTCCAGGAAAAGCTATCCAATAAAACTAAGTTTCTTCAATCTGTCTTCAAACTAAAATTAATATAGACAGTTAAGAACTATGAAAAAACCATCTGCTAACTAGTGAACATAAGGTCCACAGAGTTAGTATTGTACAAAGGCAGAGTCAATTAACTTTTATTTAAAACTCTGTTTTGTTCCCAAAGATCTGAAGCTTCTGCTAAAATGAATCTCAAAATGTTGAGCAAACTTAATAACATAGAAACTATTCTGATATAATAGAACAATTATGTCTTTTTTATTTACTGTCTCCCAGTAGGACTTCCTATCTTCCAGAAAATCCATGGACAAGTGAATTAATATTCATAAAATCATAGAATCAGCTAGGTTGGAAGGGACCTTTCAGATCATCTAGTCCAATCATGAACCTAACTCTGACAAAAACCATCACTAAACCATATCTCTAAGACTACGTCTACCCATCTTATAAATACCTTCAGGGATGGTGACTCAACCACTTTCCTGGGCAGCCTGTTCCAATGCTCAATAACCCTTTCAGTCTAAAAATTCAGTCATCAGTCATAACCTTTTATATTTCTTTTTACTAATTTCTCAATTTGCTTTAAAGATATATAGCTTTTCTGGCAAAACCTCCCTTCTTTTTTTTTGCCATTTTTAAAAATCGAAATTAATTTGTGAGGAGCATAGACACATAAATCTGACTTATAAATGAACAAATCTCAACTCGCTTCTGCTTACACCATATTCTAATTTCTACTTGATGATAAAAATCCAAAGGAGATTTTTTTTCTAATATAAAACTACACGTATATGAACACACTGCCCTTATTTTGAGGATCAAGATTTGTTTTCATTCAGCTGGTTTTTAATAAGAGAGGAAGAAAAACATTATTATCAATTTTACATGAAACGGCTAACCAAAGTTCAAGGACTTTTTCATTTTTTGAACTAGTTCCTATTGAGCCAGCTAAGGCTATTAAGCAAAGTGTTCATATACAAAAAAATTACCATGTTATATTTCTCCCATAATTAAAAAAGACAAAATGAAGCAGGAAACAGTTGTCTCACTTATATCCCTGAAGCTGGTTAATGAAGTAAATAATGTGCCAACAGATTTTGTTCCTATACAAGAGTTGTCCTTACATTCATATTCAGACTACTCTGATAACATTTGTACATGCCCCTGTTTTGAGCAAAGTAGGCACCTGTTTAGGTTGGTAGCCCGTCTTTCATTCCATACAAATTAATCCAAGCAAGGTATTACTCTTAAACACATAGGTCTCAATGAGATTTAAACAAATCAACTACAGCTGTGCAGCAGCTGTTCAGAGGTTCGGTAACCCACAAGTGTTTGTAACTGACATGCAAGTTGCGATAAAAATTTTGGGCTGGAGCATTCTCAGACAAAATATTAAGCATTGATGCTATCAAGGGTCTTGCTTGACCTGCTGTAGCTCACTTTACTCCACCCTTTCCGTCAAGGTGTTATAAGGTGATAATCTGCCTTAACAGTAGTGCCTCTATAGATTCTACTCTCAATGTCAAACATTGCCTGTAAAAGTTCAGAATTAATTTGCCGGAGTATCTGCAAAAAGTGATGTGTTTTTTAGACTACCTTATATCAGAATATTGGAAGAAAGGGGACTAAGATCTTGAAATAGCTGTCAAAATTTTAGGATTCATTCCTCACTCTCTGAGTCTGAATGGGAAATGGGAATGAGAAGTCTCGACAGCTTTGGAAATATGACTGGATACTTACCTACCCTTTTAATTGTATGTGTGTGCAAGTATCTCTTTCAGAGCTGAATAGCTATAATATCTGTAATAATATATAATAACTGCATGGATAAAATAGCTAATACCTGTAATTGTCTGAGTCTGCAGTACATAAAGATACTTACAACCTTCTTTAGCTAGTAAACCAACATCTCATCCCTAATTACACAATAGCAAGTGCTTTAGGCTGTGCTTATATATTATTATCTGAAGTCAGACGTATTAAAACTACCTTGAAGCTATTAAAAGAATCTGTCTTAGAATACATTTATGTGACTAGGTGGAATGTGAAACATTTTTTTAGCAGATCACTGCAATTCAAACTGTTGATTCAATCACAAAATTAATTAGAACTCAATTTTTTTTTTTTTTTTAATTTTGCTGCTGCCAAAGTTTTTGTGGAGCCCTTCAAGACACACAAAAAATCAATAAGATTTGACCTAGAAATTCTGATGATCTATACATTCTATAAAAATAGTTCTGAAGAAAATGTGTTGGGTTTTTTTTCTGAAAGGAAAAGGCAATAATTGCATTAGGTTTGACTTTACAGATTGTTTTTTCTTCTTCTATTATCCACTCATTCTCTGTTTTCATAGACTTTATAGAAGTTAATTCCATATTTGAGACATGTCTTTCAGTTTTCAAAGACTGAAACTCAACTGTCCTTTTTCATGTCACATCAGTCATTGATAGGCACCTACTTCAAAAGCGAAAAAAAAGCCTTTTTGCTTCATGTCTGTCAACATTTACAAAAAGATTTTACTGCTTGTTTTAATGGGAGGCTATTGGTTTCACTGGTATCAAAATCGGCAACAAAAATGTTTCTAGTGTAGAAAGAGAAATAATAACTAAACCAATCAAGTCTGGAAACAAGCAGGTAAGAAATAATCACAAATTTTTATGTTCCCAGAAGGGTAGCTTACTGTGGTATATATATATTTTTATATGTCCAATTTTAATTTTGATTTAATTTCAGTCCTAGGAACCAAGCTGCTCAGACACCATACACATAAAAACAGGATCATCAAATTCTATAGACAATGTATGCTTGATCCCTTATACTGCAAGTACCAGATATGAGGCAAACAAGGGTTTGGTGTGTTGGAAAACATTTTCAGATTTACTTTAGTGTTCCATAGGAGTTAATTCTTTTTTCCCGTCTCTCTTGGGGTTTCCCATTGTGCCTGCAAAATGGCAGCATGTTTTGCTGAATGTCAGAGAAAAATGGAACAAATTAAAGAAAGATGGAAAACATACAAAAAAACGCCACAAAACCAAACCTCCTTCACGTTTGATAGTCAATGCTTTGATAGCATAACACTTGAGTTTCATAAACCACAAAATAAACAGGAAGGTGAACACCTGAAGTGTTTCCTTCAACACCTCTTTACAGGACACATCAAATCAGTTTTTGCAAGAAAACAGAAAGACCTACACAGGAATAGAGGCATTTAATGCAGTTTGCTCTAAACTTGTTCCAAGGCCTTAATTTAGAAATATTTTAGCAATCATACGAATTTCTACCAAATTGAAAAATGTCACAAGTTGCTTGTTGGAAACTTTTTTCTTTTTTCTTTTTTTTTTTTTGTAAAAGAAATTGATTTTCTGAAACAAACTTTAGAGGACTTGTGAGAGTGTTGAAAATCCGGTGTTAACCTTGCTTATACTTGGAACTAACTCCATAGTTCCTTCAGCATGATTACATTGATTTGTCAGAAAAAATAATAAAAAAAAAAAAGGGGGGTTGGATTTTCTTGGAACCTTTTCTATAAAAAATAATTTTGTTATTTTTTTTAAACACAGGCTGGAATAAATCTTATACCTCTATGGAAACAAAGATGTTAAAGAAAATTTTACAAGACTTTGGTTAAGAGTCATGAGTGCCTCCTGGCTTCTGTGTGTTGGCTCCTAGGTGCAGGGTGTTTAGGTTTGTACCTTTGGAGGGCTTCAGAGAGGTTATCTCCAAGAAATGCTTATCAGTTCTGAAGTACCAAATGATGAAGAAAAATATTGCTGGGATTTACCTACATGATACCTGCCTGCTGTAGTGAAGGAATTTCAACTGGAATTTATCTGGCCAATATCACTGGAGAAGAAAACTCTTTAGCGGTCCAATTTTGATATTTATTTGGATCAAATTACATTTTGAAAATATGCTTTCAACATATTTTAATCAATTATTTAAGTTCTGAGCCATATCTTCAGAAAATCCTACCTTTGAAAGACTAAATTTAAAGAATGCGTGCTAAGGAAGCTCAGGAAAGCTCAGCAAAAGCTCAGGAAAATGTGCAAGACAGGCTAAATAAATTGTAAGGAAAGAGGAAATAGTACAAAAAAAGCAAAGGGAAATGTTAAGGAAATAGCAATAAATGGTAGAATAGAACCAGGATTATATATATGTATATATATTGAAAAAATATGTTCTGTTATAGGAAGATGGAAGAGGAAGGGAGAAATTGAAGAAAAAATACAAACTTGTGGAGCATGGAGTAGGAAAAAAAAAGGAAAAGGTAATGAAAATACAGGACAGGCTGAGAGAGTTGGGGTTGTTCAGCCTGGAGAAGAGGAGACCTTATGGCAGCCTTCCAGTACTTAAAGGTGATGTACAGGAAGGATGGGGAGGGACTCTTTGTCAGGGAGTGTTATGATAGGACATTTAGACAGATTTAGATTGGGTATCAGGAAGAAATTCTTTACTGTGAGGGTGGTGAGGCACTGGAACAGGTTGCCCAGAGAAGCTGTGGATGCCCCATCCCTGGAAGTGTTCAAGGCCAGGCTGGATGGGGCTTTGAGCAGCCTGGTCTGGTGGGAGGTGTCCCTGCCCATGGCAGGGGGGTTGGAACTGGATGATCTTCAAGGTCCCTTCCAACCTGAACCATTCTGGGATTCTGTGAAAATGAAGTATCTGTCAGAAGACAATAAAATACAGCTGAAACAGGATTTTACTAGGTACAGTAAGGTGGGTAGGTTTTGGAAGCACAGCTGAGTGTCAGGTGAAGTAAATAAGAATTGGAAATTAAACCTTAAGATGCTGTAAGTATAAGCAAGTTTTTATATTAAAGCTCGTAGTTCCTGGCAACATCTGTACCTGGCCGAGGTATCAGAGAAATGGTACATACAACATTTGCATTCCTGAGATGCATGTTGGTCTTAGTCACAATTCACAGGCATTTTGATTTCTGTATCCTTGGGTTTTTATTACCACAGGATACAACTTATGTGTTAAGTCTGAGGTACTGAGGTGTTGATTTCTTCTCCCTGGTATCCACTAATAGGATGCATGGGAATTGCTAAAAGCTGTGTCAGTGCAAGATCGGAACGGACATTAGGAAGCATCTGTTTACTGAGAGGGTGGTCAAACACTGGAACAGGCTTCCTAGAGAGGTGGTCGATGCCCCAAGTCTGTCAGTGTTTAAGAAACATTTGGACAATGACCTTAGTAACGTGCTTCAACTTTTGGTGAGCCCTGAATTGCTTAGGCAGTTGGACTAGCTGATTGTTGTAGAGTCCCTCCTAGTTTGAATAGTGTATTCTAAGTCCAAAGATTTCGAAGGGCTAGCCAATCATTCAGCAAACTCTGCATGTTTTTGTTGTTTTAATTTCAGGTTATTGAAAATATACTAATATATATATTTTATGAATAGTGCCCTTTTTATTAAAATAGTGTCTGTGGTGGTCTCCAGAAAGTGGTTGCTTTTATTTTTTGGAGTTATCCCCGTGTTCAAATTGATAAAAAAACTTCACCAAATACTTTTTAGAAATCATCCCCTTTTTGTTCAGGTTTTCTGACTTTGCAAAGAAAGCAAGTACCTTTTTCATATATACTACTTAAAGCTTCTTCTAACCTACTAATGAAAAAGAACAGAGTTTAATGTCCTTCTTCATTTTCTCTTCCCCTTAAAAATTTACATCAGACTTTCTGAATATGTTTTCAGAAATCTATTTCAAATTATTTGTAAATGGCAGTAGAACACAGAAAAATAAATTCTCCTTGGATTTTAACATGTACTGATTACAACCATATTTTAGATTATGAAGCATTCCTTTCCCTTTCCTCGGATCAAAAAGCAAAAGCTAATTTAATGCCTATTTTTAAAGTATTTTGTTGTTGTTTTACTTTCTAAGTGGTTCCTTGAATTTTGTTCAAGCCACTGAGGAATCAAAATACAACTCTAGCTAATCTTTGAAACTCACGTGGAATGCCTGGTAACAACATCTGGATTTATGCTTTTGAAGAGTGGGCTATTTTCACAAATTACCTTCAAGTTCCTTCACAAAGAGACAAACATTTAGAGTCCTATCTCTTTGACAAGCAGAATGGCTCACTGACAAGATTGCATTAACCCCTTTTAAATTAAGCTCTGTCATTTGTGAGGCTACTTGGGAGCGCTTGTTTAGGGAAGAGAAGCCCATAACCAACATTGTGCTGTGTGAAACAGCAATTTAATGAAAAAAGTTGGATGCTTTGAAGGCAGATGAAAGAACAAGAACTACCACTTAGTGAAGTTTTTTAAGTAAATATAGAACAGTTTGAATGCAATAGGAAAAGTTGAACATATTTTAAGTGAAATTATATTTCTGCAAGATATCTGCAGAGAAGAAGAAAAGAAAACCAAGTTTGGGGGTTTTTTGGAAGTTTTTTTTTGTCTTTTTTTTTTACATTTGTCAATGTGGTTTAAATGAAGGATCAGGAAATGGAATATTGCAGAAATTGAATACATTAAAGGCTTCTGATGATTTTCATTATATAATCCTGTGGTCCATGTTAGGTTTTGCAGAGGTTTGGAAAATGGATTTACTAGGAAAATATACATAGGGCTATTTCTTTTTTCCTTATATGGATGGATTCTATTGGATGATAAATAAATAAATTTTTACTTTGATAATGATGAAACCATGCATTTCATTTATTTTAAACTAGGGGTTTTCTTTCAACATAAGTAACTAGGGTTCAAATTCAGCAAGAATCCCATTGAAGTCACTTGTGCTGCCCTGTGCTTCTAACTACCCACATTCTTAAGTACTTTGCTGAAGGGAGACCCAAAAGGCTAATTAAAAGTCTGGGGAAGTCTTGGATCATAACCGCATCTGGTGGCGTAGCTCCATAACGGATGGATTTTCATAGAAATTGAGTTATTACTCAGCCAACCCCTACCCCACTAACACAAATCTGGACCACAGAATTATATATTGCAAATTACCAGAGCTAGGCTTCCTTTGTATTACAAGCACAGAAGGAAGGAAAAGTGGCTTCTTATTTCTTACTTTTCTTTCTCCTTTTTTTTTTCCCCTGAAACTATGTAAAAAGGAAGAAAATTGTCCTTATATTAGTAACTCTGTCGTATATAGAAACTCTGTCTTACATTTAATCTCATTTCCCCTAACTTCAGGCATATGAGTTAGGAACATAATTACCACATGCACCTTTTATAAAGTTTGAAGAAGTTTTACTTTACACAGGGTGGTACAGTTCCCACCCCCACACCAAGACTGATTGCATTTCTGAAATAGATCCTTATATGCATATGACCAAATGATGTAATTCTAAGTCTCAGTGTATTTAAGCTCATTCATTATTTAACTTGATTTTCCATGTGTCTACAGACCAAGTGAAATCTGATATATTGTTGCATGAAACACTATAATGTAATACAAAATTAAAAGAGTATAATATACTCCCTTTACCTAGAATAGTTACAGTATGGCCAATAAATGCACAGCCTGTCTTACACTGGTGTGCAGGTGGCTTTTGGTTTTAATTTAGAAAATTTACATATAAGAGGGAGAGAAGAGTCAACATTCTGAATGACTTGCTAGAGAAGACTTCAATGTGCTATTGAATTGCCAACTCCCCTCCCCAAAACATAAAAAAAAAGGTTTTTTGTATCACAAGATTAATATAATTTAGAGAAAAATACCTAAAATTTAAAACTATGTGCACATAATACTTCTATTAAAAAGCTGCAAAACTGTCAATGTTACCCTTTGGGAAAAAGATATATTGGGATCAGATATCTGGCATATTGTGGAATTATAGATTGCCTTTGAACGATCATGTAGCTGACTTCTACCCTCTGTATACAAGGGCAAATCCCACAGTATAGCTCTAGTATTTTTTGATGGGATACGTATGTGACAGAGAATGAATGTTGACCCCTACAATGCATTAAATACCTGAAAAAGTGATTTAAGAAAATAAAAATGCATTTGCATCCATTAGTGCTTTATCTGATTAATTAACACTGTATCAAGCTACAAGACAATAATCTAATTACTTTAGAGGATAACAGTGCTTTGCATTTTTATACGTCATTTTTTTAAGATTACACTAAAAATATTACACAGTCTATCTCAAAAGTAGACTCGGATTTAGTACCTTCTACTTAAGGAAAAAGTACTATTGAATCCAAGGAGAGTTTTAACTGATTACTTTTTGAAGAAACTGGCCCAAATTATACATCATTTTGCTCTTTTTCTTTCATTGCTAAAGCAGAAATTGTTGGTGATTTCAGAACAGACCATGAAAGTATTTATATTTTTGTTAAGGAACTAAAATGTAGCAATATGCAACGTATATCTGTAACAGAAGCTTCATTTTGCAGATGGCTCATATCTTCCAGATATGATCTAGAAAAATCTTTCTGCATACAAACCTCAATCTGTTTTGTCATACTCCTCAAATTTTTAATCAGTCTTCGAAAAAACTTATTTTTTGCTTGTTAAATTCTGAAGTCTTTTATGAGCAAAGAAATATAAACTAGTTCAGTAAAGCTAAACTCTTAGCTGGTCATTCTTATTCTTCTTTGGACAGCTGAGTAGCATCCTAATAGTGACTTTTTTTTATCTTTTTTTTTTAATTACTATTTTTTTCCTCAAGTAAAGGTCATAGCTGAAATCAGATTTGGAAGAATATCACCACATTCATGTACGTTGAAAGCATACATTCAGAGTATACATAGAGGACAATGGCCACAGAGAAATCCAGACTTCTTGGCTGTCGTGAATTAACAACTTTCCTTTATGCAATACACCTGTTTATGTAGCCTTTATAAATTTCTACTGAATTTTCTATGAAGTGTTACTTTATAACTACTTTATTTGTGTTACAAATTCTGCATCTTAGGTAATGTATTGAAGAGTTATCTGTTTGCTATATTTTTTTATTTTGTTCTCAGTGGTATAACAAATTCTTCTCTACTTGTTAATTATGAAGAGTAAAGAAATGACAAAAAGGGGGCACTAAATTAAAAAAAAATCTGTGCTTTTTAGCTTTTACAGTCTCAGTCTCAGCAGATCACAGAATTCACTGAAATGAAGTAATGAATTTTATCCTAAACTAAAAAACAAACAACATAAAAGCATTAAATGATAATCAGGTGAAAAAAAAATAATAAATCTAGCTCAATACTAGAGCTAACAGTTCAACCTTCCATTTAGCAAAATAAAGAAATGTCTGTTGAATTATAGTACAACTTCACCATCAAAGTATTCTGTGATTGACAAATTGCAAACTGCACTGGAAAACTGAGTCAAACCACAACAAATTTTTATCCTACATTGCCTTCATTTTTTGTCTGTCTTTATTCCTCTATGCCTACCCTGTTTTTATTCTTACTGCCTATCTGTTTGATCTTAATTCATGCTGATAATGTGCATTTAGACCTCTGTGGACTTCAAAAGCACGGACATTTAACTGAAGAAAAGTATCTGGCATCAAATGTAAGGAAAAAAATATGAAGCACTCTTTTTCCCAAACAATGAAACTGTGGATGCATTGTACAGGAAGATAGGGAGTACAAAAGTATAAATGGCCTTAAAAGGGGTCAGGAAAATGGACAGTGAACACGTTCTCTAGCAACTATTACTATGATTGTTCAAGTTGAATTTGTGGCTTAGGAAGTTTCTAAAACACTGGTGTGTCAGGATTTCACCTGGATCTCTAAATCTGTGGCTATTCTTGCGTTCTTTGCCTACGTGATGTTAGGCTGGAGATAGTTATCTAGGCTTATTTGTTAAACTATTAAAAACAAGTCTCCAGTAATCTCTGCTCCTGAAGCTGTGGGGCCATGGCTCAGTTCAGCTGATGGCAACTTCTGCCAGCTCAAGGTTGCACCTATATGACTCTGTGTATACTTCATCTGCATGGTTCTTGGTCTTTGGCCCTTACCCCAAGATCAATGTAACGATTCAAATCTTATTCTTCTACTCCTGAGCACGTGGTGTTGACTGCAGTTGAAGAAAAAAAGAAAAAGGGTCAGGGGACATTTTTCTGATTTGTTTCAGTATGGCAGTTCTTATGGAAGCAGAGAAACAAACTTAGCTGAATCTTCACTAACAGTAGTTGCATAAAAATAATGCAATTTTGTCCATGTTCACTGCATCTTGATTAAAGTCTAAGAGTTGTTCTGTGCATGTGAAATAGATTCCTTCAGGAGAAAATTAAACCAGAAGCTCTTCCCTGGGTATGCTTCAGATGTGCTTCAGCCATCCTTGGGAAGGATAAAGATCTGAAATAATGACTGCACTTTCAGATAGCTTTAGATCATGGGCACCGGGGGAATTTGTGTTACAGGAAACCAGAAAAAATCTAGCCTTAAATGAATGAACTGAGCTGCACATACCATTTATGGTGGTGACTTGCACAAAGTGCTTTGGCCGCCTTCTAGCAAGTCAAACTACTTGGTAACGTAGTCATTGCTTGCTGAGAAAGGTGAAGGGCATGGGAGAATAGCTCACATCAGAAAGCCCCATCTGGCTTCTGGCCAGTTGATGCCATGAGCATTAAGGGGACCACAACCTGCCCCACTCAGTCTGGTACTGGGAACTGCACAGAACCAAAACCAGGTGAGAAAGACACACAAGGCTCTGCTTGGTACCCCTTTCTCACTGCAACCTGGAGAACTTCACAACCTGCATCACAATGGTGTAAAATACATATCATTTTGTATTAGCAGCATTTTACATACATCTCGCATCACAGAATGCTGGATGTTGAGGAATCAAGTCCTAAAGATTTTCAAAAATGTTCTTCATCTTTACATCAACATTATTACTGATGTATGTTGCTTATAGCTCTTAATTTAACAAGACACACCTCATGGTGTAACTGATCAATGTATTAGAAAATGGCTTAACTGACTAAACTATGAGAGTTAAAAACTCCAAGAAAGGTTTTTCTCATACAAACTCTTCTTAAAATAGGTTGGTAGCAAACTTTCTTTTTTGCTTTTTTTTAATTTCATGAAACATTTATGTGTAATCTTTCCAAGCATAGAACACCATCCTGAGCTGTAGGCATCATATGTGAGGTACTGTGTAAATGGTATGAATGGATAAACAGATAGATGATTTTGATTCCCTCTCTGGAAAAACGTAGGGTGAAATTGAAAATGCATGATCTCCCTTCAATTCAGTTTAATGTTTAAAATATGAACAGATTTCAAAAGACTTGAAAATGGTGCTCTGTGTGTGGCATTTGCCTTAACTTTTGTGATTAATTTGCTGTTTGATGCTTGTTCATTAGTGACATTAACACCTAATTAATGCAGTATAGTTGCTCTTAGTCCATAAGAGTTACATTTGTGACGTGGGGAGATGAGCTAACCAGGGCCTACAGCTGCAAAGCCAAACACGTATCGGTGTCTGTCCCTCAGCTTTAACTAACATACTTTTGCCTCCAGCACTAGAAGTTTTCCTTGTGAAGCCAAAGTACTTTGACAGTCAGAAAAGTTCTGAGTAAAAGCTGAAGGAAGCTTTGAGCATTTCTTAAATTAGCTTTTTAAAATCATAGCCAAAACAGAACTCACTAACTTTTAAAACAAAACAAAGCAAGTTCAATGACCTCATAGGATCTTATTTTGTAATGTTACTACTCAACTATTTTAATGTTCACCATGACTATCATTATCAAATAGTCATGAATCAATGTGACCAAGCACGTTTGTCGTCACACAGATTTGGCTCTTGTCACAGTCCAATTTCTTTCCTCTCCCAAACATAGTAACAAAGTGACCAGATTTCTCTTGTTTTAATTTGAGTTTACTTTTCTACCTTCACATTTTTTCTTTCATATATTAGGAAATCTAGAATTAATTACAGATTAGTGACAAATTTTTGAGTCAATTTTACTTATATTAAAAACTCTAAAATGTTGCTAACGGATAAGATATTGTTGGGATGAATAAGTGAGTGAAATGTCTGTTCTTGGGACAGAAAAATACATCCCTCCTAATATTCAAAGAACATTGTCAAAATCATATGAATTTTTGAGTGGGATTTAAAGAAAAAAGAATTAGCTCAGGATATGGTTGCAACTTCCATATAAAATTAATGGCAATTAGATGCTTGATGCTTATATGTTTTCAAAAATCCCAGTCCATAGACTAAATTTGCATGGAAACTTAAGGTGAAAAAAAAAAAAAACTAAACACCCATAAAACAAAAAACCAAACACCTGGGAAGAGCTTAGTACAAGCAGAAAAATATAAAGCAAGACATATTAGTCTCGCTTTAGTTAAACGTCTTCCTCTCCGCTTAGGTGCAAAGTGACATTTACTACCTCGACACCTGACTATGTGAGCGCCTACTTCTCTCAGAGATTGACCAGTACTGCAGATCTGAAATGGTCACCTACTCCAGCTCACAGCCAAACATTACCTATCAATGCAGCCCCTCCCTACTGCAAACACCGAATGACTCTTTTCTTCTGTGGCCTTATTAACATAATAGGCAGTAATTAAGAGCACCTGTGTCTAACCAGCTTTCACCTTGGATTTTGACCTTCTTGTCAGATCTTGTTCATTTCTTTCAAGCTTACAGTTTAGCCCAATAAAAGCTATTACCTCTCCCCACAAAATGTTAGCATGACCTCTATCAGCTTTCTGTTCCACAGGTCCAAGAACCCCAGTAGTTCAATTGCTCTTCATAGAACAGATTTTTGAAACTTCCAGTGGCTCATATTATACCTCTTCATAAAAAAGCTGTCTTTCCTCATGTGTTTAAATTTGTTATGCATGCTTAAAAATTTGCATACAGGGAAAAGGGCATGTATTATCATTATATTCTATAATAAATGTCTATTTATGGGGGGTAATTTCAGGCATAGCTACAGCAATCAAATTATTTTACTCCAGCTATGCTTATAAAACTCCCCCACATGGACAGTCAATCACTGAGTAAATCCAGCTGTCCTCAAGATTACTTCTAAATAATAAAAGCACTTTTGTTGCAAAATAATTTTGACAGTGGGGAGTCATATCAGAATAGTTTAAAGTGGACTAATTATTCTGCCAGTTTTATTTGGAATTGGAAATTTCTCCATGTAGACAAACCCTTCAGTTTATGCAAACTCCTTTGCATAGTCAGTCACAGAGTAGGAGCACAGTGTCTGTCCTTCCACTAGGGAGATCTCTTCCTTATGCAATAGGTGTCTGTGGAAGATGTCTGTGGGAAGAACTACCAGAAAGTATAACCACAGCATGATTATGAAACACTGTGTTTCGATTTCCTGGTACTTCTTGTCTATTCTCACTCCTTCAGCAGTTTCCCTGACTGATTTTCTTTCCTTTCTTGCTGCCTTTTTTTTTTTTTTCCTTTCAGTTTAATTTCTCCAGTCACTATAATTAAGCTCCCTCCAGGCTCACATGCTTACAAGTTCTTATTTATTTATTTTAAAGCAAGCTGACTAACTAGCCAGAATTTCCCCAAATCTCTGAGGTCTCATTAAAATCTTCTGTCAAACCCTCTCATTTTATTTTTAGTGAGACAGAGCTAGGTATAAATTGGAACAAAAGAAGTAGAGGGAGGATGAATTACTCTATATAAATAGAATAAACCTATTACTACATAGAAGTAGAAAAAATAAAATAAGTAGAAAAGTACACACATGTTATTTAGATTACAAAAACAGGGAAGTCCTAATAGACCATTCTCTCCCCAGTCATAACTGCCATGTGCTCTTTGATCTTTTTACTCCATCTTTCCATGGAGTAGAAGAATTCAGACAGATACCCAGTCTTAGCTTCTACATAATTTCTTAGTATCCATCTTAAATTATCCACGTGTTTCCTGTAAAATCGCTGTGTTTATCATTGCCCTTGGTATGCAGAGCAGTCATATGACTACCATGTTGTGGTGGGAAAATCTGGATGAGTATAAGGAATTAACTGCAATCTAGCTTAGAGAAAAATATGACTCCCATTCAAATCAGTAAGAAAATTGACTTTTTCTTACCTGCTCTCCATTCACGAGTATAAATTTTCTTGGAAAAAAGCAAGCAACTCTCCACAGATTTTACTTCCAAATTCTCCACCAAACTCCAAGAAGATAGTATGTACCTAAGAACTTTAAGCATATACTATTTGTATCAGCACACAATAGGTAAAAGACATAAAAAATGAGTGACCAGATCTTATAATTCTTCTCAGAAACTTCTCCACAGCAAAACCGGAATGATTATCATGATTCTTTATTATTCTACAATGATTTTTGTCAGGTTCTGTGGTGGTGTTCTTATCTGAGCCAACTTGAATTAATTTTGTGTGGTTTCACAACACAGCACACCAAATGCTTCAGTAAAATCTAAAGATATTGCATGTGCTGTGTTTTCTGAAACCACTAATTCTGTAATTTTATCAAAAGCAGCAATCAGACTTGACCAGAAAGATTTAAACATCTTAATTTGATGCTCCTCATTGCTTGAATTTCAGTTATTTCTGTCACAAATTGATATTCCGCAGATATATACTTACAGAGTTACTTAAGAGTATTTTGATGGATTTGAATTTTAAGTGATGATTCAAGGGTCATCGTTCACCAGCACAGGTAACGGAAAGCTAAATACAGAGTTATCGTAACTTATCTCCAATAATAATAACAGTAATAGTAACGATTTTACTTTGGTTCAGCTATTTTTCATAGAGGGTATTTCATGCCGCTGTATTTTAATATTTATTTTGTCATTTATTTTAATATTTCAAAGGTCAGTCTTTATCGATTACTTTGATAAGACAAGTATGGAATTCCGTATTAATTAAAGTTACTACGAGGACTATTATTTTCAAAGGAACTGTAGTTCTCATATAAACCTCTCTTTCATTACCATAGACAATGAAACTGTGTATTTGGGCAATACTGTGTCATAATGGAAGGTCAAGACATATCTTTAGAACAAAGAAAGTACACTAAGCAAAGTGGTCAACCTTTTTCCTTTAGCAGAAAACATTGTACAATATGAGGAAATAATACACTATTTATAATAATAATGCATATTTTTAAAGTAAAATTTGTAATTGGTCAGACATTTTTTCAGTATAGACAATCTTGATCACTTGATCATTATTTATGAGCACTTTTCTTATAGCTGGAAGTTTCAGCTAAAGAAAAAAACTAAAACTTTTTTGACAAAGTAATCAAGTCTTAATATGAAGAAAATAATTTCACAGATTCTTTCAAGATAAATACAAAGTAAAATTACAAGCAGGAAGTGAAATTAGTGGTATCTTCTATGAAAAATTTGTTCATTCCCTGCCCACGAGTCATGTCCTTTTCCTCCCGTTCTTGACCATCATATATCACCAGGATTAACTGATGAACTTTACTATCTTTCTAGCCCATTGATACCTTTCTTTATTTTTTTTTTTTCAACGGCAAAATATGACAGGAACCTCAGCATGACAGTAAAGCTCTTTCATTCATAAACAGAGACTGCTTAGAAATCAATAGAAATCATTTTGGATGTCCACATTCATGCCACTGAACTGGAAATACAACTGAGATATTCGAAGATGTTTGGTAAAGAAAGATAAAAAGACAACTTTGAGTTATGAAAATAAACTATGTAAATAGAGATAAAACGGCACTGAGCTATGCAAGACCCCAAAGAGAAGAATCATGGGAGACATCAGAAAAAGCTCCAGAATTAATTGAGATAGTCTTATGGCAACAAAGTAAAAGGAAATGTAGCTCCTGTCAAAGCTACAAAAGATGTTCTCTCTCAAATCTTATGTCAGGAAATTACAGAGAAAGCCAGCAACCTGAGGCGATCAGAAGAATTTTATCATCAGCTCAGTGAAGAGAACACTAGCATAACAAGTATCGCCTCTTCTTTCTTTTCATATAATGACATTTTTGCTAAGATAGTGAAAAATTCTCTCACTGCAAGTGTATTTCAACAGAGATAACAGGCAGATTTTTCCTTTAGATCTTCTTAAACTGGACCACCTCCATGTGGCAATAAACAAACTTTTGGAACATATGAACAAGTACAAGCCACCATAGAATTGACAGTGTGCATCTTTGAAAAAAATTGCTGACAATATGCTGAGCAGTCAACAACCTGTTCACCTGCAGAGAATATAATTCTTATGAAAGCACTCCTGTGTCATAGAATGAAAAAATATGAAAAATTATGAGTATATGAAAGATAGATGTCCATGGTGCTTGTGTAACAAAATGTAGGCATTGTTCATGACATCACAGCCCTCCTCTGATGTATCCCTAAATAATCTGTTAGAGATGTCATGAGGGAAAGACACATTTATCTAACTGAGCACTGAGCTGGGATTTCCTGTAAGCAGTTCTATGTGTTAAAGAGGCTGGAAATTCTAAGCAGAAGTCTTGTGAGACATTACAAGTCAGATGAAAAAAAAAGCAACAAAAGAAAATTAAATAAAAAAATGGAAATTGGAGAGAGGGAGATCTTGGAAAATGTCCTCATTTTTATGTGTGTGTTATTCTAAGTCAATACATGATATTTTTGTATCATTAATTGTGTATAAAATGTTCACAAGTCTACAAGAAACCATTAGCAGATCAAAAAACACACAGAAGGTGAAAGTGCCGGGATATGGAACATTTTGAGTGAGGAAGAGACAGGCCAAAAAGCTTGAAGACAAAGCTTAGGAGACAAGAATGGTATTACAGTTCAGGGCCCAGACATGGATGGAGAGTTAAAGGGTTGGATTTTAGAAAAGAAGACAGAGGAGGAGATTTTATGAACACTTCAAGGAAGCTCTTATGTAGTGGAGTTGCTGAGGACGGAGAAGAGATTAGAGAAACAGAACAGTGCTGACAGAAGGGACTGTAAAAGAAATGGATTTATAGAAAGTTCCTGTCTGAATTGGGGTTAAATTTCAAGATAAGATATGAGACACATGTCTTGAGAACTTCATTAGTAAAAGTGAAAAAAATAAATGTTGATAATGGTGGTAATTTGCATACATTTATAAAGTGGAAGGATGCTGTTGATCTTCTAAATATACTCTGCAACAAAAGCTTTGAATTTTTTTTGAGATCTTCATGTTGTTGATGCTTAGTATGCATTTTTTACTTGTCATAAAATTTCTGAATGCACACAGATTTTCTAGCTAAAAAAAAAGAAGGTGTGACAGTGCTTTAGTGACCCTTTAAGTGAGTTACCTTTCATTCCATCCAAAATAAAGTCATACTTTACTGAAAACTCATTAAGTGACAAATGTACCAAAACTAGATATGTTGTACAATATTTCATTGGTATAGTCTGATATAGGAAATAATGGGGATAAATGTCTACATGTATTTTATGGCATATGAAGATTGATTATTTTGGCAATAATTTAAAGTGTTTAAAACACTTTTCTAAATTCTTCAGTAGTGTTAATTAGACTCTTGCAAATTTGTTATTGCTTTAGAAAACTGGCTGCAGGATATTATTCTAGCTATTCTGCCTCTGGTCACGCCCTCTAGCTCCTAGTTTGAGGCCCATGAAATTAAGCAGAAAATGCATTTTTATCTAAAAAAAATTACGTNGTTTGCAGTTAAATTTTAGCATTTCAAAAAGGAAGAGACCAACGTCATAATCTTGAGTCAGAGATTAACATTACCACTCTATCTTGTATGATATTTCACACATAATGCAGAACTGATGGAACTTGACTTCTGAGCTTAGAATCAATTGGCAAAAGAAGCAGGAAAATAGTTTTTCACACAAGTGATGTTTTGTTCATTTCCAGAATGAGCAAGTTTTTTTTCTCCTTAGTGAAATTATTTTGTGTTTGATGGCCTTTAGATATATGAAGGGCGAAGATGGAGATATACGTTA
>VYZM01011652.1:0-13001 GCA_013398915.1 Dromas ardeola | reverse complement strand
AAAAAAAAAGAAAAAGAAGAACATATCTTGGTCTTTGAAAAGAGAAAGTTTTAAAATGTAAAAGCAATGTGTGTGTCTATATGCATGCTAATTTAACATACACTGAAAAAAGAGGGTTAAAATTTTACTTTCTTCTTAGACAATTACTGTGCATAATAGATATTATTAACGACTACTATTATTGTTGTTAATACTGAAACATGTCCAAAGGATAACACAAGAATAGTACTGCTCATAACTAGTTGTGAGCCAGTAATACCTATTCTGGGTATTAGATATTTGCTATGCAAACTGTTTCAGCAGAATATATCTCCACTGACGCAAAGTGATGGGATCTCCTCCGTGACCAAGGTGATACACTTCCCTTCAACACAGACAAATATAGACTGGAAATTTACTTTGACTCCAGTACTTCCCAGGATGTTTTTTCATCTCAATAAAGAACGATGCATACTGTATTTTTCAAACAAAACCAAAGAAGGATGACTTAGTAACATTCTACTGAATGAGAACAGAAAGAGTAGAATGGTCATGAAGCATTCATTGTTCAGATGGAACTATGGGGTATGAAAGCCATTTATTATGACAATTCTGTCCAAAATACGCTGGCCTAATGCCTCACCTTCATTGCATTTCTATTAAGTATTTGAAAGTGCTTTGCACAGTTTAAAGCTGTCCTCTGGAAGAGCAGTAAAATCAGCAAACTACAGTGGTTCAAGACCTTGATAAGTGCTTATGGGACTTATTTGGCCTGAATAATGAATCTAAAATGGTTCCCAGTGTTTTGTGTGACATGACATGCATGACAAAGATGAAAAGAACTTCGGTAAGGATATTTTCTTGCAACACCCCACTAGTCAGGCTGAATTATCTAGACTTTTATCCATCAGTCCACACAGTGCTTTTGGAAGTATTGTAAAAGACTCTGACAACCATTGCTACTTCTGAGTAACTCTGCATTAGTGGAAGAAGAAAACGTAATGTTTCTGTTTAAGGTGTCAAATACTTTCTTCAAGTCAACTATAGAAACAAAGAAGCAGTAACTGTTCATATAAAATTCCCGTATCTTAACAAAGGACAGAGGTTTGGCAAGTGCAGTAAGAGACAAACAGCAACTTGCCATTATTAAGCTAATGATAATGCATGACCTATGACAACCTTTTGTAAAACAGAGCGGTGCTGAAGACAAATAATGTCTACAGTCATTTGTATGAAGCTGATATTGCTCTCTTTTGGCATACAGATGATGAATTAAAGGCAGATTAGGGGAAAAAAAAAGTATGTAGTCTTGCACTTTTAAATAATGAAATAACTAACACATTTTATTTGTCTTCACAGTGCCCAACATTGTGCCAAGAATATATTGATTATTGAATATATTGATTATTATTAATTATTGTCACAATATCACTACCATCAAGGTTCAGATATTCAGAGCTTTTTCATACCATACTTTGTTCACTGCATGTATCAATGTATGTAAGTATGAATGTATATGTTGTATGTGTCATGTTTGGAAATAAATAGGGGTACTGTAAAAGACCCTTTACTTCCAATTAACTCTGTGAAGGTCAGTAACTTTCCTTTCTTACCTCAACAGAATAAAGTTACTCTTCCAATTACATAGAGCTTATTGTATCTCTCATTACTTGCCAGCATAATATTTAGAAAGAAAAGCTGGTGCTAGTTTCATCCAGTCCTCATGGAGGTTAAATGAATCACTGTGCATGTTCATCTAACTCTTTACAAAGTACCTTATCCCTTACTGTAGAGAGGTCTAATGCTTAGTTTTGATTTTATAGCTTTTGAATTAATAAAGTTATTAATCCTACTATAAATGTATTGCTATTTTAAATAATCTGAGTTTTTAATAATCATCATACTGCTCATTAGGCATTTCTGTTTAGTAAACCAAAATTCATTCCCCAATATTAGTTTAATTATATAGAAATTTTACCTACAAAATCCTGAATACAATACAATAGTCTCCATAAGTTTAACAAAGCCATGAACAGTCAGATTTGTACTTTGCTTTACACAGCTACTGTGAATTATGAAGATTATAGTTTTTAAATAGTAGACAGTAATGCACAAAAGCAAAAATCAGTAAGAGAAATAATTTGCTATCTTTGACCGCTGGTAGCACTATTTTGTAGTTCATATGCATTCAGAGAAAGAGAATGTATTTAGGAACCTCTTAAATATGTTATAAAGGTAATAGAAACTAAGAGTGTAGGCAGTAAGTATGTAGCAGAGAAGCACAATGTTAACAAAAAGCCTAAACTGTACAGCATCTCTTAATATACATTAATTGCATTGTTTGAGTGTTTTATATGTAACTACAAGGTTATATAGGCTGTCCACTTCCTTAAGTAATTTCGCTTCCTTGTCAATGCCTTGACTCTAATAGCTACTGTTTTTCTCAGTTTACTTTAGAAAATGTTCACACAAAGGACATTATGCAAAAATGAACATGTAGAAAAAGAGACAGTGTCAAAAGTTACCATTCCATATTGTCTTATGTTGCAGAATTTAGTGCTAAACTAGTGGCTTTTCCCAAAGGGGTAACACTTTTTACCAAAAGTATCAGTTAAAGACTTAGGACAACTCCTCTAAAATGCACACATCTTTAACTTGTCCCTTTACCATAAGTCTGTCTGGGAATAAAAAAAACAATGATCAGACATGCAGCATTTGTTGCGATGAGATCACCATCTTTTCCCATATGCTTATTCTAAATACAACTTTTACTCTAGGTGACTGAATCAAACATGTTTAGGCAACAACCCATTATTACATCCAACTTCCTACGTTTCCTTTATTTTTTTTTCCCCTGTGCAATTAAGAAAAGAGTATATTATTCATGCTAAAATATAGTAAGAAATTGAAAAAGCTTAGGAAAACACACTAATCTAGATTTTAGCAATGAAATTCATATCTCTGAAATGTACTTGCAGGGTCAAATACCTTACTACTTAAATATTTTTAAGTCAACAAAGCTATACCAACAGGAATTTTGGTCCACTGCAGGACCAGGTTCAATAATGAAACTGCCTTTGGGTAAGCTGCAGTCTGTTCAATTAAACGTACCTGGGACTGTTTTCTGGCACTGAAATCAGCCATCATGGGCCAGGTAGAAATCATACATTAAGTTCCATACTCCAAAACAAGGAGGTTAGCTTTTCTACCTGCATGGAATATTTTCTGGGCCACGGTGATTCCCCAACCACACCTGAGTTGTGGTCTGCATTTGTGTCACTGGGATTCTAAGGATTTAATAATATAGACAATGAGTTCTGGAAATGTTCCCTGGTACTGTTGAAGTCATTAGTAAAGTGCTAGCCCAACAGAGTTGTTGCATAGTTACTGGTAGATCATAGAATCATAGAATGGTTTAGGTTGGAAGGGACCTTGAAGATCATCTAGTCCAACTCCCCTGCCATGGGCAGGGACACCTTCCTCTAGACCAGGTTACTCACAGCCCCATCCAACCTGTCCTTGAACACTTCCAGGGATGGGGCATCCACAGCTTCTCTGAGCAACCTGTTCCAGTGTCTCACCACCCTCGCAGTAAATAATTCCTTCCTGATATCTAATATAAATCTACCCTCTTCCAGTTTGAAGCCATTATCCCTTGTCCTATCACTACATGCCCTTGAAAAAAGTTCTTCTTCAGCTTTCTTGTAGGCCTCCTTCAGATACACAAGCTTTTTTGTTGTGGTTAACCATATCTAAAGTAATGCTTTTTTGTTAAGCTTTATTTTTTAATAAAAAAGAAACCTCATATAATTTGCTACTTCTTTTGAGAATATGGTGTGTATGTTCAGCTACTGTATTTAAGACCTATAAAACATGAATTCCATCATGTTAATGCTGCTATTTTAGGGTTTTTTTTTCTGTCCTGTTAATTTCTTTACACAGCAATAATAATAGGTATTTGAATAGTGGCACAAATCAGATGAAGATTTTTAAGGAAAATTAGGAGACCTTAAGCCTGTAAACTCACATTAGAACTGCAATAGTCACTAGTGATACAGTTTCAGCCCCTTTTTTTGTGCAGTCTCTTCCATTTCCTTCTCACCTTCTTTTTCCATCTACATCAAGTAAATTAGAACTGCAGGTTCAAACAGTCTGCAGCATAATTCAGTTTTCATTTGTGTGACTTTCTAAGTGACAGCCCCTTAAAAATGATCTTGACAGCTAAACAGTGAACAAAGTAACTGATGCATAATTTTGTGTGTTGTTGATGGACAGATTTTCCTCATATGGGGCAAGTATTTGGGAATAGCCATTAGAAAAAAAGTAAGTAAGAATTAGTCAGTCTCCATTTTAAAGTACATTATGCATTCCTTACAATAATTTTATAGGTTGTGCATCTAAGTTCAAAGCTGACACGAAAAATGAGATTCTGAGTTCAGGCACTCAAACTCCAAGAGATTTTACAGACAAATAATTCTCAGAAAGAGCTTCTCAGCAGCTGTGTAAGTAGTTGTTGTACATTATTCATCAGAACACTTAATGCTCTTTTAGAACTTTGATTCCAAAAATGTACAAACTTCTATCATTTTATTCTCAGCAGTCAGAAAAGAAATTGGTATGGAGAGCCTTCAATGCTTATAGAAGTTAATGGAAATCTCCCACTGATTTCAGTGGTCTTTGGATCAGTCTGTAAGTGTTCTGCTGTCCCCTTACCATTATTTTCTATGGCTCTGAAGTAGACACAGGTCCCACTGAGTTTTAGTCACCATGAAATTGAAGGAACAAATTGAGTACAAACTGCTGAAAATACTGTTTTGATGCTGATCTATGTGTGCAGACTGAAAACAATATGAACTGTGTGCATCTACGGTTAAAAAAAACAGTATATCAGTGAAGTGCAGAACTTCACACAGGTCACTTCAGCCTGATATATCAGGTTATATGTCCTTCAATGATAACTCAAACTGAGTCCTATTAGTTTTATTGCCAGCACCACTGGCATGTCCTATAGAACACCACTGACAGAAACAGCTTCAGAGTGGCCAGTCCATTGATCCAGTGACTTGGACACATTTTTTAGCTTCTGCATTCTCTGATTTTTTAACATTTCTAAAAATGTAAGAGCATCTCTTCAAACTATTTGCATTCTTGGAGTTACCAAAGACGCAGCTTGAGTTATGTATGCCTTTCTGCAAAGTCCAAATGAGAGAAACATATCTGACCTTGGTGTTTCCCATTTCCTGACCCCTTACTAAAATGGCAAGAAAGCAGAGGACACAGTATTAGTCTGAAAGTTCTCAGCAGTAAGAGTTGGAAGCCAACTTTATTTTCAATGACAATTTGATAAAATTTTCAGACTCTAGCAGTTACTGCTGGCTTATTGGGGCCAGTTTTTGCTTTATTTTTTAATGATCATGAAGGACTTCTCTGATTATTCAGTGTGACCTTCTTACCATTTCCAACCTGTGTTAGCAGGTAATCCTTCCGTTGTACAAGAAGCTGGTGGTTTGAGGCAGGCTGAAAGCATCTCCTGTTCCTTCTGTTGAAAGAATTTTACCCATTCACACAGAAAATGCTTGTCTGTCTCAGCAGGAAAAGCTCTGGGCAAGAGACAGGAAGCTGAGAAAAGACAGAATAAACCATTAAAAAAAAATTACTGTAGTTTAAATATGTCAAATTCAGCCATTAGCCAATGAGGATAATGAGCAATAACAGAGTGCAGAATTTTGCCCCTTATTGTTCAGTATGTGGGTGGTCTGTTCACTTTCACACACAGCTGCTTTGTAAGCAAGCTGGATTTTGGGCTACAGCTGCTGAAACAAACAGCAGAAATTGTTTTTTGAAGAAAAAAATGTTGGTACTTCCAATAGCAGTTTTCTAACCCCCTTCTCTGCCATGTGTGCCTTGATTCACCAGCTCAGTCCTCTTCAATAAGATGCAGTGAAGCAAGGAAAAAAACCCAACAAACTGTGTAGTACAGGTTATAATTTTGATCAGTTGTTTAAAAAAAAAAAAGAAATTTCACACCACATACTGTACAGACTGCATACTCTTTTAGCACTCTTAGGTCTTCAGAGAAGTTTACGTCTAAGACAGACATTTGTTTAGTCATAATTACATCTGAATTATGTAAATAGTTTAAAATAATCATGTGTACTGGTTCCACCTGCAGTATGTGTTTTAAAGCATTATTTGCTGCAAGTCTGTTTTTCAACTCTTTAAATATTAAATTAATATTCTTTTCTTTTTTTTTTTGATAAGTGGATATTATTCATTTATATGCACTGTAATTGTGTGTGAGGGTATTGGGCTTTATAATGTACCATACAATTTAATCACTGAGAAAAATATCTTTGCCTCAAAAAGAGCTGATTTTCCTCATTTTACATTTTTGCTTTTCTGATGGTAAAAAGAAAACAGCAGATGGTATCTGACAAACATCATAACAAATATCAATATTCTGATAACTGGTTACATGTTTTACAAATCCCATAGTGTGAATCTGCTTATTTTGTGTTAAGAAGTGCCCTGTCTGTAGTAGCAGCCATTCAAAACTATGGGGAAAAAAACGGTTAATGACCTCATTAGTTGCATATTTGATTTAATACTAGTATTCCTTTGAGAAACTGTCCTACATATCAACATGTGTAGAAGTCAAAGCAGATGCAGAGGAGAAAGCATGGTCTTTTTATGAATCATAGAATCTGTTGGGTTGGAAGGGACCTTTCAAGGTCACCTGGTCCAACCCCCCTGCAGTAGGCAGGGACATCTTCAACTAGATCAGCCTGTGATTAATCTGAAGAAATTTTACCACAACTTTGACCCATGTAGTCCTTATGTCAAAACAAAATCAGTAATCATCTTCTTAGACCAACATATAAAAAAAAAAAAAAAAAACGAAAGAAAGCTTCAGAAAGTTCATTTCCATCCTCTGCTGTGCAGGGAAGAAAGGAAAAAATCCACCCCACCCCCTCTCACCCTCACCAAAAGAGTAGCTCCAGGAGCTCTGCGTGAAATGTTTCTGCTCCAGGGAAAACAATCTGGCCTCATCATGCCTAGTTGGAAAATGTTGTGATAACTTCCTTTTCTTTGAGGCAATTTCCATAATCCTGCTATCAGTTATTCAAAGAAAGAAACGCACATTATGCTGCTGTATAAAACACCGCATGTTTATTAATCAGACTGAATTCTTTGAAATGAGCCCTTTCGTACATTTACATTTCCCTGTAGTGTCACACTACAGTAGCACTGGTATCCCTGTAATTGCAGAAAACCATTTGATTTCAGCTTCTTTTGCTTAAACAGAAATAAAAATATGTTATTCATGGTAAGCTCTGCTATGATTAAATGCATTTCAGAAGCCGAATATCTTGATATGATCTTGAAAGGTTAAATCATTTCCCTTGGAGTACTCTAATTTTCATATAAATTACATTACTGAGGGCATAAACCCTATCTTCATAGATCTTGGAGACCCCATTAGCTGAATTAGTTGACAATTTAGTAGTATCTCAAAGTAGCTCAATGAATCTATGAATGTCAGTGTTTCTTAAGATAAGTGCTGGCTGAATTTCCATGTTAGCAGAGAACCACAAACGATAATGTTCATTTGGGATAAAGTATATCATCATATCTTTACTAAGGTTAATGAGTACAAATATGTGTAGTAAAAACCATAGATCACCATAGATCAGTTTGATAAGATTTGTTATAACTGAATGAATATCTGTTGCTTAGTTGGGTGTTTTACATGGGTGGCAGAAGTAGAAGCACATTCAGATTTGGTTATGTTGTGATTAATGAAAAGCCTGGGGTTGCACAAAGTTTGCAACAGAATTTGTAACCAATATAATTCACAAAGTGTCCTGCAGATTCCTTAACAACAAATGTACATTTTAGATCTTTAAAAACATAACCCTTCTTGTTTTGTAATGTGCTACTTCTTATGACCTCAAATAGGGATATCAATACCTGACCGTGCTAAGCCGTACCCATGCTAACAATAAAAAGATTTTTCCCACCCCAGCGAATTTCTGATTTAAGTTCATATACTAGAACCAGTTAAAAATAGCGCAGGAAGCAATCTGCGTTTTGAAATAAAATACATATTTGTTTTTATTAAAATCAGGTCATCTACTAGGTTAGACGAGCCAAAGCTATGCTCAGAGTTCCTATAATAATCAAATATTTATGAATCATAATTGATATAAAGTAAAGTATATGCCTGATTTGTTTTATTAAATACAAAGGAACTTCATTACAGACATTCGGTCACACCGCAATGCTTTGTGAATCCTTCTCTTTCAAGAGCATTGGTCATACAGCTCCTTGTGCCTTGAGGTACTAGGATACCCTACTCTTGTGAAGAGGTAAACGGGCTATTTGTGAGCTCTGTGAGGTCAAGTAGATTTTGCTACTTTATGGGCAATACAAGTAGTTATTTTATTCTCATTCATTTATTCTTGAACAAGTAGACAGCCCAGAGTAAAAAAAAGAAGGATGTAAACGAGCTCACCTGTAGACTGTGTTAATATGATTCTCGATAATGTATAAAGTTACATGTGCTGAGCAGAACCCGCATTGAAGAATATGCACACCCAACAGTGGTTAATGTGGGCACTTATCATGCATTTGTTACTGACCTATCTCATGTTACCAAGTTGGAACAGATTCTCCAGAATGAAAATCCACATCCAAAATATACACTATTAATAATCACAATTAGTTTTAATCAGATACCACTTACAAGTTCAAACCCTCCTTCTCTGGAAACTGAAAACAGCCACAAACTGTTCCAAAGCCATTTCCACTGCTGTGCACAAGGACACAATGATTTACAGGCTTCAAAGGCCTTCTCGTGAAAGGTAACTCTGAAACTGTGAATTAAGCCAGGAAAAAATATACTATTTTTGCTATTATAAATCCTGTGAGATATTTATCTATTCTTTAAAAGTATAGTTGACTTCAGTTTTATATATGGCGGCATTAACTCACAGTAGCTTATTAGATTGCATGGTGTAACATCCAGGAACAGGGAAATATGATCTAACAAGTCTATTCTTCAGTCTTGGATTAACAAAACTGTGGGGTATAGGTAGGTATTTGCTGTATTGATAACAACTTGAGACATCTGTGCTTCTTCTATGGCACCTGTCACAATAACATCCAGGATCGTTCAGGTAATTCCATTTCAAAGATTAAACAGCTCATATTGCCATACACACTTTAAAACGCAAGCTTAGGATGGATTCAAACTTGGCTAAATACAATGTCAGTAAAATGAAGCTTCTGTTTTGGGGACCGTGAAATCCATCTATCTGGATTTAACTTGCTAAGCTTCTTTCATAATCAAAACCTCCAGAGGCTCATCTAGTCTTTTAAAGTTAGGTAAGAGTGTAAGGACCAGATCTGTTAGACATCTCCACATCACTAGTGACTTCAAATCAGTCAGCCATCTCTCTTCTGGTTAGACTCTGAAGACAATACTGCAAAAGACTGCTGTGGTGCTGTGCATATTCAACCATGGGTGGTCACAATCTGAGTCTTAAATTCTATTCACCTCAACAAGATTCAACTTTCATCCCACTAAAGCAACATAACCCGCAGGTATTCTTGACCAGCAATTCTTTCATCCTTTCAAACCGAGGACAGAAGATTTTGAGAAACTAACTTTAGCCTAGTCGTTAAATAATTTGTTTTAAACTATAGAGTAGATCTAGAGTTCTCTAAACAGAACTGTTTCTTTGTTTATCCAATCAAAGTCGAAGTAAAATGCATACACATTCACAAGAGTTGGGATGAGAAACCTCTGCTCAACTTTATAGCTGAATGCCCAGTATATACGCCCAGCTGAATGTCTAGTATATACTAGACACATTTGGACTTAGTTACATCTTTAGATCGTAGAATCATAGAATACTAGGTTGGAAAGGACCTCAAGGATCATCTGGTCCAACATTTCCCAGTGAGGAAATAACTAATGGATGTATGCATAAGGGAGATATGAAAAACGGATTGCTGAGACTGAGACTTTAGAAAACAAAGACCCAACCAAGGTCAGCCTGTATCTCACCTCAGATCACAGAATAAGATGCCTTATACAATTATCACAGCATTGATGTCCTCTGCTTTAAAAATAAATATCTCGGCTTCGTCTCTACCTCAGCATTCGTGTTTGAAAAATGTCTTCTCCTTAGTATAAGATTTATCAATCTGATCTTCAGTGTTTCATTGACGCTGCCTATTAGATGTTTAGTTTTATAGTGAAAATAATTCAGGCCATTCATCCTTTTTCTTCAGTGTTTATCACTGGAATACGTACCTATTGCTTCAGTCATTTAAGTTCAAAACGTGTCTAATCAATGTTTTCGTGTTCCTTTGACGTGCAAAATTCCACCCTGTGGGTTTTTTTACTATCCTTTTCTATAATAAAGATGTATTATAGTTTAGGCCAAATTGCCCTCAGGTTTGACGAAGCAAACCAAATTATTTTATCATGGTATTCAAATGACGATGTTGTGTAAAACTCTGTATATATATTTTTTTTTTTAATTAATACAGGATCACTTAAAAATAATCAAATTATGATTTTGCTGACATGCTAGGTTTTTCCCTCATTGTTCTGCACAAAATTCAGATATAGAGAAGGTCCTGCTTAAAGAAACCACTCTCCTTTCTCCCCTTGCTTCAATATTTCGTGTAAATATTGCTGTATTGATGCTCACGGCATCTTGGTGTAGTATGAAGATGCAATTCAGAATAGTGTCTTCCAGTTTTAGGTGAGTGTTCATGCAAGTAAAAATGAACATAATTAACATCCCTTGTAATATTGAGACATTGCTGGAACTACTCTTTTTTGGATCAGACAACTAATTAATGTTATTACAAATAAAAAACTTTTGAAAACTATTACTCAATAGTGATTTCAGGTATGGTTCTGATTAAAAGATTAGAGACTGACAGTTCCCTAAAACTATTATTTTCTCTCTCTCTTTCTCTCTCTCTCTCTATATATATATAAACTATAATTTTTTAAAAATATGACAGGGCATCTAGTTAACATAATTTGTCTAAATTTGTACAGCAAAGAAGTAATCTCATTTTTTTTTCTGCAAAGCTTTCACAAGTTGAAGTGTTTGCTGAAATACTTAAATCAACAGAAAACAACAGCTGTGTATTCACACCAGCACCCGTTATCTGGTTGCTGTGGAAGATTACATATGTTTTTCTTTTTGATTCAAAAGTCAGAGGGTGGTTGAATTATTGCAGGAAGAGTTCTGTATGGCATTTCAGAGACTCCATAGCAACTGTATTCAACTCATGGCAACTGCACCACATTAAACTCTTCAGGGCTCTACTTCTTTGGGTTCAAGGAAGGTGTCATATGAAGTCATGATGTCATGTAGAGATTGCCAAAGGAAAACATGTCTATTGTAAAAAATTAAATAGTGCATATAGAAGTATCTTGCAAGCCTATCCACAAAGAAATTGTAAAGACATTCTTTTTTCTGGAAATAACAATGAACAACAGCAATTCCTGTCATTATTTTCGGAAAACTGCAAGCACTGAGAAAACTTATTCAGTATGTGGTATTAGAAAAGAGGTCATGTGTACTCTTGTACCCAACAGCATTTCCAAGAGATACTTTTTTACTTCTTTGTCAAAACTTACAAATTTTGTACTGTTTTCCTCTAAGGAACAACAAAAAATAGTCCTATTGACATGCTTCTTGTGGAACTTTGATGCTGTGGTAACATCATTTTATAAATACAGTATAATTTTTCTGACTAGCACTGGCTGCAGCCACCAATTGTCACAAGTGTATCAAGCATTATTATTTACAATATTTTACAGCAGCATATTTGTTTAACGGCAACCTAGGGATAACTTTACACAAATGACTTCAGCTGCCTTCTTCCTTTCTTTTTCATTTTTAAAAAGGGGCCAAATGAAAAGGCCAAAAAGGGGCCTTTGCTGATTACAAGATGATATTTCCTGTTTTTATCTTCTGCTTCATCTGGAATGATATATTTTCATAGATAAACATTGGAGGAGAAACAAAATGATTATTTAATAGTGAAAAAAGTAAAGGCTGTAAAGGCATTGTAGGTTCATTAGTTCTCTAGTTATCATCTTTCAGATTTTGTAAATTGCAAAAATTAAGGAGGAATAATAGTAAAAATCACACATTTTAGGTCAACATTTTCCTAACAAAAGTCAACAGAAGGACAAAAGCCCTTCCTTTGCAATTAGAAGACTTGAATAAGGCCATAACACATTTTTAACCATACCAAACACTGTTGTCATTGCATTTATAGTTGTTTTTATAATTATTTTTAATGTTATCAAGAGTCACGGAATCACGGAATTTTCAGAGTTGGAAGGGACCTCTAGTAGTCCAACTCCCTTGCCAAAGCAGGAGTCCCAACGATGCACAAATTCAGGGTGGCAGCTTTCTGGACTGTAAGATTTAGGATTGTATGGAAGACCTAGGGAGATAACAGGCCAGTCAGTCTTATCCCTGTGCCTGGCAAGATCACAGAGCAGATGCTCCTGGAAACTTTGCTAAGGCACACAGAAAATAAGAATGTGATTTGTGACAGCCAACATGGCTTCACTACAGGCAAACCACGTCTGACAAATTTGGTAGCCTTCTACAATGGGGTTACAACATTGGTGGATAAGGAAAGAGCAACTGACATCATCTACCTGGACTTGTGAAAAGCATTTGACACTGTCACACATCCTTGTCTCTAAATTGGAGAGACCTTCACTTGAAGGATGGATCACTTGGTAGATAAAGAATTGGCTGGCTGGTCACGCTTAAAAGAGTTGTGGTCAACAGCTCGATGTCCAAGTGGCAACCACTGATGAATGTCATTCCTCAGGGGTCAGTACTGGGACTGGTGCTGTTTAACATCTTTGTCAGCAACATGGACAGTGGGATTGAGTGCACTCTCAGCAAGTTTGTCGACAACACCAAGTTGTATGAAGTGCTCGAGGGAAGGGATGTCATCCAGAG
>VYZM01011651.1:485709-513687 GCA_013398915.1 Dromas ardeola | reverse complement strand
TGTTGCCTCGGCCTCTAATTCCTTCCGATAAGCTTTCAACTTCCTCTTGGCTGTTCTTTAGGGACATCTCTTCACACTCTATCCCTTGCTTAACATAGAGGGCAACACCTCTGCCCCTCCTTCCTTGCCTGTCCCTTCTGAACAGCCTGTAGCCATCGATAGCCACGTTCCAGTCACAGGATTTGTCCCACTAGGTTTCAGTAATGGCCACTATGTCATAGCTTTCCCGCAGCACAGTAGCTTCCAACTCCTCCTGTTTGTTGCCCATGGCTTTAAATAGGTACTGTTAGACTCTTTGATAGTTTAATTTCACAATTCCAGATTAAAAAAAAAATTGTTAAGAGCCAAAAGTAGGGCCTAGAACAGCCTTATCCCAACCAGTGGCATTACATGGCATTAAACTGAATGAACTAAGTTTTTTAAAAACACCATATGCCTCTTGCAGCTTTCCATTAAAAAGAAAAAGTGCCTGTGAAAAAAGCTACTTTCTCACTTAACATATATTTACCAGGTAATTTCTCTCCTACATGCAACTTGACTTTCTAGAAGAGTCTATGTACAATATAGATTGAAATTTCTTACAGTATTTACGTTATTACTACAAAACAACATTTTATCATACGGTAAAATAATGTCTCCAGTTCAGTTTCTCTTTCTGCCAGTGCTTGATGCTTCTCTACCTTTTGTAGCTTTTCTTACCTTGTCTCCTATAGCGCTTTCTGAAGATCTTCATTATTCTGTCCTTCTCTGACAACCACAGCAATCTCCTCTATGGGCCAATTCTTCCAATCACGCCATGTGTAATTTATGTAGTATTAAGGATTAAAGCTAAAGAAAAAAAACAACAACAAAGAAATCAACCCTTAAAGTGCGGCCAGAGACTTTACATGGTGTTCTTTACATGGTGTCTCTTTACATGGTGTTCTTTCACCATATATATTCAGTGCCAAGCTGGTCTTAAAATAAAATACCTTCGACGGTTTATATCCTCTAACCCTCCCCCCCCGCCAGATAGCTCCCCTCTTATCAACCTCTTTAATTTTTTGGGTGAGTTTTTTTAGATCCTGAACAATCTAAGAATCCAATTAAATAGCAATCAAATTATAATACTCTATCACTGAGTAAGAAGTGTAAGAACCTATGCTGAGGGTGTGAGGAGAGCTCAGCAAGCACAGAGCAGAGACTGGCAAACTGCTCAGAAGAGCAGGCACACAGCCAGGCCTCGGTGATGGGGTGAAAGATAATTCCTGGAGTTTCAAAGAAGAGCTTCTCAGAGGAGATTTTGTTGCAATACAGAAAGTTCCCGAGCTGCTGAACTGCGAGGAAGCCTGAAAAAAGGACCCTTCCTGCCAGGGCATAGTGGGCAAGAAGGAATTCAGTTTCCAAACACTTTCATTTCTGTTTTGTCTCACTCTTAAGTTTTATCTGTTTTAAAAGCTACAGGATCGAGGTTCTGTTAAAATAAAACTTGGGTTTGAGTTTAAAAGCTCTTTCGCAGTCTTGGGAGGGCCCAATTTAAGGAAAAAAGTTAGGTAGATCTGCCTCAACACACTAGTCAATTTGGAATCCCATCACACTGCAATGTGTGCTCCAAGGAGACTCTTCTTGAAGATCGAACACATGTGAACCTCCTTCACGCTGGTCTGTGGCAGCCTCCCATGGTATCCTGAAGAAGATGGAATCTGCTCTCTCGAAGTCCAGGATTATCACCCTGCCTTCCTTTCTTTCCTTGGGAGCTTAAATTTTGTCATCGCATTGTCACAGTAGTGTCAAATTGTGATGTAAAGGCAGGTTGCAAGGTAAACAGCAGAACAGTCAGAATATCAGCTTATTTAAGAGCAAATAGTTTCATCACAATCCTTTATAATGCAAATATGAAGCTCAGATAAAAATGTTACTGTGATGTAAAGCCAAAATGAGATGCCAGTGAGAGTGACTAGTGTATATCTTCCTATTACTCATCATTCTCGTTTTTCCTTGCAAGTTTTACCCAGCAATGAAATAGTTAACAATACTAAACTGTGTGTTGCTGCACGACTTAAGCAAGAACATGCCATTAAGATGAATGGCAAAAGTTCAGATCTTTGAAGATCTTGCTCCGCCAGTCTGTGGACACCTTTGTATTGCTTATTTTTGGATTACCTTTTCAGAACCACCCTTACAGCCATTTGAGGGCCAGCAGGATGTTTGTAAAATATTAAAGCCAGGGGACAGAGCACAGAGGAGCATCCTCAGTGAGACAGACTCATCTTGTGCTGTTTGTGAGCCAGCTCAAACTGCCCACACAGTATGTGTCCGCATGATTTGTATGCTTCTCTTGGGTCATATACTCCCTTGCTCCTCCCTTCGTCTTCTGTATCTTTTTATAATTGCTTTAAGAACCCTTTGTACAGATGGGACAGCAGAAAAGCGACACTTAGAATGGGCATATCATCTCACTCGTAAGAATAAACACACGTGTCTCTATGTATGTGCATGCAAATATGCTTGTATGTGTATGCACATTGAAGTTTAGTTTAGTGATTCTTGTTTTTCTGCCTTCCCATTCCTGCCGTGTTGACATCCAGAAAGAAGTTGCCATTAACAATAGTTTGGAAACTAGTGAGCATGAATTTATGAATAGAATTTCATTGCTGTGCTATTTTGTCAGTCATTAGTACTTCATTTTACATGCCATCCATAACATCCCCAAACCAGAATCTGATTGACTGAATATGTTTTGGCTTTAGCTAATAATAACTATTCTATTTTAGAGACATAAACCATTGCTGCTAGAGTGTGGTCCTAACGAGGAGTCTGCGTTTGAGGAAATCAAGGTCTTGATTTGACCATGGCAGGGTGTTACAGGAAAAACACTTTTAATCTTTTCTTCAGTCTGCCCAACAAGATGTCGCTGTATTTAGGGCAGCCAGGCAAAGAAAACTCTAGAATTTCAAGTTACTTCCAATACATACACCACATGTAATCCTGAATGCAAATATTATGATATAGTAAATAAAAGCATGAGAAATTCCCAATGGCATGACCATCCTGAAAAATATTGACAGCTCAGCCTTTCATGCTTCCTTTCAAAATGGATGAAAAGCAGTCTGTCACGAAGCAGCTTAGTAGACTGCCAGCTCCTTTTCTGTCTCTCCAGACTGTGGCCAAGATCTTAAAAGTTTTTCAGCCACCTGACTCTTATTTGAGCTTCAGGGGTCTGGGCTTTGGTGTCTTCTGTCAGGGTCATGCAGATCTCTTTAGAGTTCCCTTTACTCAGGCTCCCCTTCTTCTTTTTCTTTTTTTTTTTTCCTTCTTCATTTCCTATTAGAGTTAATTACTATTATGTTTATCACAGCAGCATTTAGGTTAGTCAGTGCAGAGCTCTACTGAATATACAGATACAGGCTCTCCTTCTCCCCTCATCTGGCCCGTGACTGATAGTGCTGCTCCCGCGCCCTTCCCGAGTCCCATGGTAGTCATGGATGGATTGAAAGCCCTGATGTTAATGAGGTGTGAGCTGCCCCCGCAACCCACCTCTGTCAGTGCAATAATCTGGACCTGCTTTGCTCCCAGCAGCTCACAAGGTACTTCATCCGTATCATCGGCTCTCATCTGCCGCGTTGCTCACGCTATAAGCTTTCAAATCTATTATTGTAATACGATCCTTCTAGCTATTGCTTTTAAAACCAATTTGTTCCGCACTCAAAGGCCTCTAAGCTCCCATAATATTAGGATTGGTGCCTGCACACTGAAGTCTGCTTGCTAAAAGAGGTCTCGGAAAACTATCTGGTTACACATCAGGCTGGTGAGGAAACAGTGAAAAGAGAAAAGGAGAGAGGCAGACTTAAACTACACTTACTAGTCTTTCTTCCAGAATTGCAACGTTCCCTCTGTTCTAAATTAATGATGAGCAGTTCCCCACATACTATGCAGCATAATGGCTGTTTGAAACCTCTTTCTTATCACAACCCCGTGTAAAATGCTGATTTTTCACAGCAGTTCTGAATACAGAAGGTAGAAAACTGTTGTTTTAAAATATTTTTAGAAACACTTAATACACTGTTACAGTTGTTGGATGAATTTGAACTAAACAGTGAGGGAGGTAAAATAACTCCACTCCCTGAGCACTTTAATCTCACCTAATAGTGCAAGAGTTCAGAGGAACAAGGGCTTATGCAAAGCCCATCTGTCTATCAGCCCTTTCCCAGGTACTCTTGAACCCGGTGGCCAGTTTCAAACATGTTTGAGAGAGCAGCAGCCTCTTAAAACTAATTTCATATTTCACAGAAATCCATGAGGGAAGAGGAAGGGAGGAGAGAGAGATACCCAAACTAGTGCCCTTCCCAAGGGAAAGGCAAGCAGAAACCAGCCATTACCTGTGGCTTTGGTGGGCACGCAGCTCTAGCCTTGTCCCCGCACACGCTGCCTCTTGCTCACCTACCAGGCAAAAATGGTAGGTGGTGAAAACAGGAGGAAATATTGGAATTGAGGAGCAGGATGAAGTGGAGTTATCACTGTAAGGGAAAATGCTGAGGACATGGGATGAAGCAGAGGCTTAAGAGAAACAGAGAAGGAATAGTTATGGGGATGTGGGAAGAGCCTGGGGGTATTGTTATGAGGAAGCCTTAAGAGACCAAAAAGATGGGGTTATTTTGTTGGAGACCATAGAATACAGGGAATGCAGATATATGGAAAACCAGAGGTCCCTCTTTATGCCTCTTATGGATCAGTGTGGAGTATACCAACATGCTACACGAGTCTAGGGATTACTTTTATGAGTCCCAAAGCTTTCAGTAGAAAGGATTCAAAGCTATCACTCATGTTACATTTCAATGTCTTAGAAATGGGACTGATTTCCAAAGCTAGACCTACATGTGTAACTACACTGCTATAGAGGCTTGGCCTTGATGTTATTTTTAACCAGGCCAGATGGCCCAAGCTGCAATTCTTCACCCCATCATACTGCATTGTCCAACCCAAACTACCCACATGGTGGGCCTCATTTGCAAACCAGAATCTCTCTAGAAATCTATTTAAGGGGTATTTGCCTTTCCTGATGAGCACTGGGCCTTCAGAAGTAGCCCAGTGTAAAGGAACAAGAGGGCAATACAAAGGGACTGCTTCTGACAACATCAAGGCCAACAGCTATCAGCAGGTACACACTGGGAAGTAAGTTTTAGTGACAATGTGAGGAAACTGGGGAGCTTCCAAGGTGACCCAGATTATTGCCAGTAGCAAGCCCAAGAACTCCTGGCAGAGCTGGTCACCAGACCACAGACTGACCATAAGGGTCAACAGTGGCAAGGACTGGTGTGCCTAGGCTTTGAGCTTTAGCATAAAGGTATCACCTCTGGCCCAGGAGCTTCCTCAGCCACCAACTAACAAAATTTGGCAGCATAGGCCACTTACACTCTTCCGTAAGCGTTGCCTACCAGCTACTGTGCAACAGGGACACTGCCCTGGGGGACTCTTCTTCAGACCCTCTTGGCCATTTTTATGCTCCTATAAACCTAAATGCAGGTCCCGCTGTCACAGCGCTACACAGGCCAGCTGTTCCCTAAAACTAGGTGAGCCAGGAGGTGACGGGAACCCAGGGCCACCAGGGCTCAACCTCCCCAACCAGAGCCCATCCACAGTAGCTGAATGAGGTGAGCAGGACAAACCTGGAGATGATGGCCAGAACCAGCTGAGAGTCCAAATCATAAGGCAATACCATGGCAACGAGACAGGTCTGAGGTCAAGCTGGAAGTTTCATCTGTAGGTCAGGGTTAAGATCAGATTTAGCAATGGCTGGGAAGATCTGCAGCAACAAGGCTAGGCTGAGGTCTAGCCATGATGTTAATCTGCAGGTTGAGGTCTGGAGGCCCCTAGCAGAACAAAAATACAGACAAGCTGGAGAGCAACACTCCACTCCGCTCAGGGACTGATAACCCTGGGCTAGGCTGGGCTGAGCTGAAATAGAGCTCCTGGGCCCATGGGTGTGGGTGGAAGCCCCAGCTGGGGCTGGTCAAGGCCATTAAGGCTTATTAATGCACTCAGGGGGCTGACATACACAAACTTGATAAAGAAGTTGGAGGGTGGCTTAAAATGGTGGGATGGGATAGTTCAATCTACTCAGCAGTTACAAAGGGCCAGTAACAATATTAGAAACAAAAAATGCATATTTTATTCTCATCCAGAGGCTGGTGTGACTAGACTAAAAGCATGTACTGAGGATGGCTCACCGCAGAGGTGGGAGTTGCATTCTGTTGTTCACACTGTTGTTGTTGTCTTTGCATTTCCCCTGTAAAAACATACTGGGAAAAACGGGGCTAACATCTTGTTAGCTTTAAGTCTTCCTCATACCCACCTGAATCTTAATTGAGAAAAAAAAAGAAAGAAAAAGCAGAAATCAAGGTCAAAGGGCCAGTGTGCTGAAAACATACACGACGTACACATGCACTCCCTCTTTATTGAACTTAGATCTACAAATGTAGATCTTACGTTAGGCGAAGCAGACAAGTGTCTTTTCTTGGGACTGCTTTTCTATTGCAATTAAATTTGGCATCTACGGAAAGGATAAGAATTACATTAGTACTGTGAGAGTGATTATGCCAGCCTGCTGATGATGTGAAAGTGACTATGTGAAAGCTTTTGCTAGGCCACTGAGCATTCCCAGTGTGAGCTCCAGAAACGTGAGCAAATTCAGGCTGAGCTGAATTGCTGATTCAGTGACTAGAAGTACAGTGCCTCCTTCTCAGCCAAGCTCGGTGCTTAGCAGAGTGTTCACCATCTGCCCCCCGTGCAATACTCGTAAATGTTGCAATCAATATACAATTTGGGATGTGTGGGCAATGCTGGAAGGTAAAAATATTCTTTCTTTGCCAGATATATGTTAATTGGTTGTTTCATTTTGCACATATGGGACAGTAAAATGCATTTGTTTTCTTGCCAATAAAGGAACGTTTTCCTAATGCTCCTTAGTCACATTGTATCTACAAAAGGAGAAGGCTCTGATGTTTCCTGTTGGGTTTATGGGTTACATTACAATTCATACACAAATGCTTTTTGGCATCTAAATCCTGAGCTAGACATATTTTTAGAATTATGCCCTGAAATAGGAACTTCAGAACACTGTGTCGGCATCTGGCAGATATCTCAAGAGTGTCATGAACTGTTACTACTTGAGGAACTTGGCAGGCACTCCATGATCCTTGTGTACCTTACAAGTGTGTAGGAGTCCACTAACAGTCTTAATTGTTGAGCATCTGTATAGCTAGTCTCTGTAATAGGCATATGTCCACCCACCAACCTCAAAAACACGTGGTGGTCCGTGCAGATTTCACAGGATGTATCTGAGCTCCTGAGCAATGAAGGCTGCTCAAACATGAGCCCACCATTTTACAAGCATTTTCTCAGGACAAACCTTGAACCACTAATCAGTCTCACTGCTCGAAGAATTTGGCATGTGTGTTTCCACCCCCGTGTGTTTTACAAAGCGCTGATATGCATGCTAAAGCTCAAAGCACTTTATAAAGTGTTTGAGATGTCATGTACAATAGTGTTGCCTGGTAGAAGACCAAGGGAACATTGCTGGCGCCTTAGTTGAAAGGCAGTGGTGAAGCCAGCGGGCTCGAGTGTGCACACATGGCTGGTGATGACTACCATTCTCACCCCAGGATGGAAAAGATAAACACTCCTGGTCGTGGTGCCATGTTGGAACCTAGGGCATGCTGGGTCTTTCTGTAGGACTTTGCCCCCAACATAATTGACATTGTAGCCATGCTTTGTGCCTGCTCAAGAGCAGTAGCAGCTGTGGTTGTAGACCTAAGTTTGGCTGGAAAGCAGATTTCATATCCATCTGTTTAGCTGGGCCTTTGCAGAGGCCTTTTGGTTGGAGTTGTATACATGATATCCTTCAGAACATCTCTGGTCTGCAAACATGCTCTTTCTGGACAAACTATTGCTCCTTTAAGACACAAATGTACCATGCACTTCCCTATCCCTAATGACAAGGCAAGACTTCAGCCATTTTTGAGGGTCTTCATGGAAAAAGTTGCATAAGTCTACAGAAAAATGTTAATATTTTTTCATGGTTTACTTATAATTCTGGCACAGAAACCGCATAGCTCCAGCACAAAAAACAATGGCTTTGGCACTATCTGAGCCAAGGAACTAAGGGCTGGAAACCCAGGAGCTCTACTGGGGTGAGCAGCAACACCAGGGACCTAGGAAAGGGAGTAGAGGCAGATCGCCATTTTCAACCTGGGCATGCACGCCACGAAAAAGTGTAAGACAGCTTTTTCCAGATGTCTCAATGACACTTAATTCCTTCACCTCCTGTTTTTTTAACAGAGCAGAGAAATTCCCCCAAACTGGGAAGGCTGTGGAAGAGAGGTGCAAAGATCGAAGTAAAGACCATGGAGTGTCAGTCCCACAGCCCACCTCCTGCACACCGCAGGAGAGAAGTAAGAAAACAGGAGCGTCGGAAGAGTAGGGCTCTAGGTGAGAGGCAAGGGCTCCTCTGAGGCCTCTGCCACGTGTGCTTATTTGAGACACCAGCTTTCCTAGAGTTTGTCAGCCTTGTCCTCTCCAACAGGAGCTGGGATCTGCCCTGGGGCTGTTAAATTTTTACAATAGTTGAAATGAACCAGAATGCTCCTGCTGTCTATCTCTCGGCCTGAGCCGCTGGGACCAGGCAGGAGGACTCGTCCCCCCAAGCCCTTGGCTCCAGTATTTATTGCTTCTTGCCACGCAGTTTGGACAGTTGTAGAACGTGTCGCAAGACAAAACTTTTAACTCTGGCGTTTATTTAATTTGATGCTGGGTGAGGCCTTTATTCTACATCTTTCTTTAGTGGATAGAAATGTATTTGGTCTATATTAATTTTTTTGTTCTGTACCAATGGTTGGCATCAATTGGTTTCAGTTTTTTTGCACTATAAATGTTAAAATAAACAAACTGAGGTCCCAAGTGGTGGTCAGGGATTTTGCCAGACCATGGGAAGTAGTGGGCCCCAAGAGGCTCTGAAAACCACCCAGAGAAATACAGTACAGAAGATCTGCACCGAGCAGGGATACTAATCCATTCCAGAAGCTAGAAAATATTTTCCAGGAGACTTGGCAATTGTGGCTTGAGATGGAGAAAGAGAGAGATGGATAGACAGAAACTGCCCTTTTTCCAGGAAAAACGGGAAAGTCTGAGAAAAGGAAAGCCCCTGCTATTGCAGGGTACTTAGCTACAAGGAGAGATTCACTTAGCAGAAGGTTTACATCTCCAGAGGTGCAGAGACAGTTCTTTGCTCGCTCATAGAGTCCAGACAGGCAAAAGCTGCAGGAATTCTTTGTTTACAAGAGAGATGACAAATACGGCTGGTAGATAAGGATAAGAGTTAAAAAATTTAAACTAACATATACCATTCTCTTAGACCCACAGAATGAGGGCTAGGGAGGTCAATAATTCATCTGTTCTGAGCCTCCTGAAGCCAGTTAAGTTTCAGCCCTTGGGATGGGCCATTAGGTTTTAGACAGTCATTCTCATAAGGAGCCCAATGGCTTGTCTAACAGAAACTCGTCATTTAGAAAGGCCTGGAGCTTTGATGTGACGATAGCTTGACATGAGGAACCAACCACTTTCTTTGGCAATTTGTTTTAATGCTTACTCTCACTGTTAAACATTTCTGATTATTTTCACATTTAAATTTGCCAGGCTTACACTTTCAGCTATTGGCCTTTGTTGCACATTTGTCTGCTAGATTAAGAGCTCCTTAGTCCATGACATTTTCCCCCAGGAGGGAACCATCCTCTGTAATCGAGTTGTCTCTCATTTTTTACAAGTCTTTATTAAACTCAAAAGACTGAGTTCTCCAAGTCTGTGCTATGGCTTTTTTCTCTAGACCTTGCATAATTTTTGTGGCTGTTTTCTGCACCCACTCCAATATTTCAACAACCTTCTAAAACTGTGGGCGTTGAAACAATCTCCCCAATGCTATGCACAGGGATAAAAGCACACTCCTGCTCAAACTGGATTAGGGTAGTAAAATTTTCTGTTTCTTATTCTGAGGTGATTTTTTTCAGTTGCTATCAGAAGTTGACCTGGATTCCAGTCACTAATGAGGTCCCACTCCCTTAGGTGTTTTGCTGGAGTCTCTTGCTTACATGCTCAAAGTCATATTGATCACCTGACTTGGCTTTGAAAGGTCAAATCATCAAGGACCTTTGTGAAGTTTTCACCTCTTTTTACAGCAGAGATCAGTCATGCATCTCTCGCCTGACAAGTTCTTTGCCAGTGTGGTAAGATCGATTCTGCTTTGGTCTTGCCTGTGACCCACCGCTGATGACTCAGACGCTTTGGACAAACTGCTCGTTGGTTCAGGCTGGTCATATCTAAGCAGCACTGAATAACCTGCTGCATATGGATGGCCATCTGAAGGGAACCAGCTAATGAACTCCTTGGAGTGGCTTCAAGCCCTTATGTTAATCCCTTTGGAAGAAACCACACAGACATTGTATATCATTAGTTTCTTACAAGAATGCTATGTTGTAAACCAGTGTAGACTTCTAGTGACTATGTTCCCATCTAATTTAATTAACAATTCATTTTTCTGCTGCCTAGGATCCCTTGTCAGGCAAACTAAGCTGCAGTGCTGTCAAGCGTGCTGGTGACCTACTGTGACGTTGGCTGAACACTCTGCATTGTTCTAGTGTCCTTCTGGTGTTTCAAGATTCACTAAAAATGAGTACTTCTAGGCCACGATCTTCTCCATCATCTCTGTAGGTCTCTTGACTGCCATATTTCTAGGTCTGCTGATTTTCAAGATATTCATTCTGAGTCAGTGTCATTTAATATAGTTCTCTCTTATGAGTGGAAAGAAGGCATTTATGTTCACTAGCTTTCTGGCTTCTAAATACAGGTAAGAATGGAGTAAGTCTACCTTTTCTACATTACCATTGATCATTTTATCATTTTTATCTATCAAGGGGCCATTTTCCTCTTGTAGCATCCCTTGTGTCAAAGTAGTCACATCGTTCTTAGGACACAAATATAGCTGCCCCATTCTTACCTGTCTTCAGCTGCTTTTTACATCTTCCAAGTTACTAAAGCTCCAAACTTTTCTCTCTCTCTCTTATTAACGCATAGTTAATTTCACTTGAATATTGCTCCTTATGATTGGAAAAAATTTTCTGAGAGATACTAAAATATTCATACGGTCTGAAGTTTTGGCATCTGAGTCATTCTCTAGAAGAATCTACTTCCTTCAGCAGGGAATTCAGGCTCTTTTATGATGTGCTCTAAATTTCACTAAATTTTGAAAACTTGAATGAGGGTGAGTGTTGCAACTGTGTGGATCACTTTTGATCAGCTTTTGGTCCCATTTGACTTCCTTTTAATTCAAGCTTACTATATCAGTTTTGTATGACTGTTGAATATGTTTCTCTCTAACTTAGTAATCATTAGTCTTCTACCTACTTTTTTTCTCCCAACTCCTCTCAGTTCCAGGAAACTAGTTTTATGAAAATATGTCTAAGACTTGTCAGCAGCGTCTTCCATTTGCCCCTACTGACTGTCATGCTGCTACAGGCAGGCTACTATCAAGTTTCAGTCCAGTGACTAATTATCTTTATCTAGTATAAAGGAAACCAAGAGATTTAGCTCTATGGGCACAATACCCTTTTGTTAGAAATTCTTTTCAGACAAGGATTATCTTGTAAGGGAATCTTTTCAGATTTTTTTTTTAAAATAAAGCAGTTAGTTAGTCATATCTCCTCCCCAGCCTTCCAAAGCCTCCATGTGGCCTTGTGCTGGAAACAAGAAAAAAATGGGAGGAGGAGAGGCAGACAGACAGAGTAAGGCTGACTGAGAGGCAGACAAATCAGTGACCTTATTTCATGGGCGCTCTTCTCAAACATAATCCATTTCCACTGTATTAAGCAATACACTTTATTTTAATCTCTGGAATGCCTCTGCCTGTTTTCTACTTAATGAGACATAATTAACTAATTAACTTGTATTTACCCCAAACCCTGTTTATTTGACACTCCATGTTATTAGAAACTTGAAGCAGTATTGCTTAGACTACTTTCAGTGTTGACAGTATTTCTTCCATTATAGAAATCTCTGGTACTTGTGCAATTAGACACCATGTGGGATGCAGTATTCTGATTATAACCCCCCCCCCCCGATTTCCCTATGTGTAGGGTTTTTGGTTTTATTTTTCCCATAACAAAATATTCTTATCAGAATGGGGAGATCTAAATAAAAAGTTGCTGTTTACTTGTGTCTGAGTTTTAAGTCCCCATTCTGGAAAGCAGAAGAAATAGAAAATGCTGTTTGATGGCAAGAAATGACAAATCTAGTTCATCCATTTTTTGTGTGAATAGACAGAGCTGTTAAGTGGTGCCTCGGGCTGAATAGTTTCCTTAGTTGAACATAAAATTGTCTCCTGTACGTTACGTATCAATATTTTTTCTACCATGGTGATGATAGTTAGGGAGTCATTAAATTTGAAAACAGGAACATAACTGGATAAATAAACCTAAAGGATCCCAACCCATAGAGAATCGGTATCCAGATATTCAGCCAACCCAAACTGAAAATGTTTATTTAAGAAAAGGACTTGTATTTCCTGTTCTGCGCCAGGCCCCTTGGTAATTAATGTTCCAATACAAAACTCTTCATTCACCAACGCCATGCACACATCGTGTGGTGCTCTTGCAAAAGCCCTGAGCAGTCCTGAGCTCAGTAACAAGCACAAGCTTGAGTCATCCCACACAGGTTTAGCTGGAGCCAGAAGAAGCAGGAATGGGTAGGTAGTAAAGGGAAGGGAGACAGTGTAAAACATACAAAGCAACAAATAACCTTAAAACCCAGCACAAGGTCATCTCTAAAGGAGCGGGCTGCATCCCCCACACTTGCTGATTAACAGTTCACACTGAAATGGCCAGGGAAGACCACTCAAACACTCACACCCAGACAACTGGCTGGTTGACAGGACTCCACACAGGAGCAATCAAAGGCAGGAATCCCAATGCCAATTCCAGATGTACATCTGCATTCTTCCCTCAGCCTCCTTCCTAAATCCCAAAGGCAGCAGGTCGGATGGTCAGGCAACACCAGAGAGTGCCATCTGAGATGGTTGTTTTATTGCTGAAATACTGAATGGTATTTTGAAGCAAAGATTTTGTTTTGGGCTAGCCAAAGCTGAAGGCACTGAGGAGACTTGTCAGAGCCAAGGAAACTCTGTCACAATCCCTTATGCCAAGTATTTTGCACTCCCAAAGTAATCACAGAGCTGTATCTGAAAACACACATAGAGTGTGTGCAGGGCCTCGGAGCAGGAATAAGGAAGGAAGGGAAAGTCACTTACTGTGTGACCAACAGTGCTTGCTGTCTGGCAGATATGGTCTAAACCAAGCCTGGAATTGAGAAATTTATCTATTGTGCCCTTTTTTGTTTGTTTTAAGAAGCTTTTGCCAAAGAAGATGCCATGTTACCAGGAAGTGACTTTTTGACGTGTTTCCATATTTTCTGCTGAGTTGTTCTGCACAAGTGGCTGGACTGAATGCCTAGCTCCACAAAAACGATTGACATGAGGCCTCCTGATACAAGGGAGCTGTTTTCCATTGACACAGGCTGCTTTTTAAAAATATTTATGAAGGCACAGTAAGCATAAGCGACACTGGAAAGACTGGTGCCATGAATGTTGATATACTTTTCTCCACATAAATGTCTTCATCACATCCTGAAGCAAAGATGATGTTGGAACAACAACTCTCTCTCCTCGTTTCACGTGAAGCTGCTCTCTGAGCTAGATCCCAGGCACAGGGTGGTCCTAAGGGGAGGTCCCAAGACCCTAGTGAGAAGACCCCTCCGTGCTGCGCTTTGGGCAGGATTTGGCCCATTGAATAGGGAGGGAGAAAGATGGGCAGGCACACAGGCACACATTTCCGTGGTGTCTTAATTTGTCCAGTCCCTCAGCTGAGTGTAAACAATCGCTGGTCAAGCATGGAAAGAAGAAACATGCTGCCAGGCACAAGGCTACATCTAGGCTGCCTGGAAAGGGAGGCAATGTGACCATTTTCATCATCAACCTTATTTACTTCCACCTTGTGTGGCTGAGCTAGAAAGCCCTGGCTGTGCTTGTAGAGACAGTCCCATACTGGGCACATGGATGGGACCCGCGCTGGAGAGGCTGCCCCACAGACATCACGTCAGCCTCCTCCCATGTCTGCTGTGGCTGAATCCCAAAGTAGCTACCAATCCCCGGGGCTCAAGGGACAAATCCAGCCATTCCTGTGGGAACATGGTCCACTTGCAAGGTACCATCCACAAGGAGGGAAAGACACTTGCACTGTAAAGGAGTGAAAAATATGTTTGTCTCCCCTTTAAGGATAAAATACTGATTATTATTAGCAAAGTATGTGTAAAAAGATGATGTTTTGGCCACAGCAAGGGAAACTGCTTCGCAAAACATGAACTGAGTTTCTCTTGGTAACAATTTTTATAGGGGTACATCTATCACATTTTCAGTAAGTTGCTAAAGATGTATCTCTCCAGCGTAGGGGTTGGTTCTGCCAGAGTTTGCTTCCCACAGCTCAGTCATCACTCAGAAAAAAAACCCTAAAAATCTCTTTTCAAGATTAGTGCAGTCACGATCTCCATCAGGGGAGCAACAAGGGGAAGGCTTTAAGGAGGTGGGAGATTTAACTGGTGTATATTAACAGTAAGGCTGACTGTGGTTGTGTATCTTGTGTATCTTGTTTGCAGTGAAAGAAGAGCTATTTGAGTGCTTTCCAGGGTTTCACCATAACTTCAAGTTGAAAGAGATAGATTTGACCTGCTTCATCAGGAGTCAGCTATTTCTGAAAACTTTCTTTGGATAGCTTGCTCCAGTGGCTTATTTGGCTCGCTACAAAAAACGATCATTTACACAGGAACTTGGCAAATGTCAATCGCTTCCATTCCAGTCTGGGAGGTTTTATTGCACTCTCTTGAGAAGAGTGGCAGTTGTGTGAATAAGGCCTTTTAAGTGCCATTGGCAGCACAGAAGGGGCTAAATTTGCCCTCTTACAAAGAGCAGCAATTTTCATGATTCTTAGAAGCAGGTCTGTCGCTCAGTCTTGCAGGCATGCCCAAGAAGCCCTACTGGGCTATTATTTCCAGATTCTGAGATAACAGCTTTGAGGAGACAGCAAGTGCATGCTGGTCTGGAGGATCAATCAGCAGCAATTGGTGCTGGTTGGCTACGGAAGCAGCATAGATTGGGCAGGTAGAGCAGGCCACCTGCAGCCGCAGGGCTCCAGAGGCGAGGGGGTTGCAGGCACTGGAGCATGAGTGAGAAAAGGGTGCACCACCCACGCCAGGAGGGGGGACACACCTCCATCTGCTCAGCAGAGAGATCAGCTGCAGATGACCGTGGGCTGGTATCAGTCTGTCTCCTCTGCTAATTGGGTTTTTCTGAGCTAAACATGGTGCTGGTGGGCAAATAGAGTCCCTGGAGCAATGGAGGGAAAAGCTTCACCAGTCGTTAAAAGTTGGCTTTCAACCATTGTGCACAGTGAGAATTTTTTTTCCTGATACTAATTTAACAGCTCAGCAAACATAAAGCCAATGACCAGATGAAATATGATGAATTTCCTAGACTAGCTAGAAATGAAACACAAGCAGTAGTGTCTGTGGGGCAGAAAGCAGCCCTTGGCTGTAGCAGCTCCTGCAATTTGGGTAGCGTTTGGAGGGCTCCTGTCCAAATCCCGCTCTGTCACACCTGGTTTACTGGCACGTCCTAACCATCACAGCAGTGAAAAGCTCACAGGCCAGATCCCAGCCCTAGGACTGCTTCTAACTTCCAGCAATTTCTTGTTACTGATGGAAGCAAAGGGAATAGGAGCCAGAGCAGCAACACAAACCATTGTGGCTCTGAGAATGAGAAAAATGCTCACACAACAATGGTAGAAAAATATTTTGGATTCAAGGAACAACTATGAGAATATGAGTTTTCTAGAAGCATAAATTTGTTAGTCCTTTAGCATAAGCATGCCACGATAAAATACAGCGATAAAAAAATTACTGACTGAATTGCTTGAGATGGTGCATGGAGAAGTGAGAAGGCAGGAGAGGTAATGTTAATAAATCATTGTCCTGTCCAGCGGGCTTCCATTATTCAGAGAGAAGGGCAATTACGAAGGCATACTGCTGCCCCGCTTTCAAAGTTTAACATTCCTGTTTGATATCTGATCTAGCAAACAGTGTTGGGAGGTATCCAAGCAGCATGCATAGCACTTTAAATGATTAAGGGAGCAGGGTGCTTGAGCACGTTGGCATTCTAGGCCATAGCTCTCCAGCAATTAAAGACATACTTACATACACATCTCCTTAGAGACTCATTGATCCGGTGCAAATTTGTTCTCACCGAGAAGGGGAAACCACATTCCCGGCTCAGATTCACTGGTGTGAGGTCTGAGGCTGCTGCATCCCTGAAACAGGTGGGCTTATGCTGCCAAAATCAGAAGCTGCCTCCACTTCTTTCCTTTCTAAAGTGGTGGTTGTGCTCCCACTGGACTCCAGCTCTCCACTTCAAGAGAAAGGTCACTGAAGTGTTGGCAAGATCGGGTGGGCAGCTCAGTCACAGCCACCTCCTCACCCTCCCCAAATAACAGGCTGGTTGGCTTCAAATCCAGTGACTCTAATTCCTCAGGACAGATTCAAATCTAGAGACAGATACTTTGTGCTCAAGTCAGTGAGTGTGATGCCTACCCTTGAAAACAAACCCCTGAGATGCAAGCTTGCTCCAGCACAAGATTGCAAGTACTTTGGTTTCTGAATCTGCATTTATCCCTTCCTGCTTCCAGTGATCATTGGAGGGCTGACCACGAGTTAAGGAAACAAAATTCTTTCATCTGATTGCATGCTTGCCCACCATAACCTTGCTGCAACCTTCCACAATGATCCCAGGAACCTCTGATAAATTGGAGAATACTGCACCATGGGTTGGGGCGTTAACTCTTACCTGGGCTCCTTCTCACTGACTGTGAAGCTGAAACCCAGATATAAAACAGGGCTAACGAGACTAATTAAGGTAAATTTTTATAAATATCTACTGGACGCAGGGTCCAACTGAGTGTACAGCCCAGTATGAACTGGGAGTTGAAACATCAGTTTGGCTTGCCTGACCTTTAGACTCACAATATTATTTATGTTTTGAGCCACCTTCTCCTCCCCCGAGCACGGTCAGGGTTTGATCATTTGAAAGAAGAGGGAGGGGGCTCTCGGAGTACCTCTAGCAGTGATGGGGTAAGGATAAAAGCCAGGCAAGCTTCAAGCTTTGCAGAAGAGGTACTTACTGTGCATTATTTCCTTTTGCTTTTGAATGCTTCAACTTTACATGCCACTTCTGTATCACTTATCAAGCCTCTTGTGGGTTCAAAACTAATTTGCAGAGCAGGGAGAGAGCTTACTGGAACCAGCATCTCTATATTGCAGGTCAAATGCTCTGCTGATTTCCCCCCTGTTTGGTCAGTACCACGGCCCTCCCCTTGCTGCTGTGCTGTGCAAAGGAACTTGCAGTGGGAACAGGCAGCTGGCTAGGCAGAGTTTCAGCCTGCTAACTCTGAACTAGTTAAAGCTGACACATGCCTTTCATAGTACCTCATGTCAGCTTGGGTTGTCAAGTTCATACGCTGAAAGTTGTCATCTCTGACCAAGATACCCATTTCATCCAGCTGCTACAGCTTTCTTGTGGCTTTTGGGGAGGACCCACAGAAAAACCTCTTTCCTGTGGAAAGACCCACTGATCTACCTGACCTATGTTTGATTCCCCTTAGCCTGTCTGTTGTGGATCTCCTCTCACGATTTTAGTGCAAGAAAGCATGGGACTGACTCTGCTCCTGCTGACACAACGTCGATGGTTTGTAACCCCAGGGACTGCATGGAGCCGCATGGGCGACTGCCAGGCCCTGGTATGAATGAGTCTCCACCACCCCTCAGCTGCCAGGCCAGAGGCTGCTTACTGAAAGTGATGGTCACAAACAGGCAGGTGACCTGGCAGCATTAGCTCCTTCCTCTAGGTAGTATTTTCTCTGTAAGTTTACAATAGCAGTCCTCATCTCAGTAGTTATTGTCTCATTCACTGTAATGTTCAGGTATTCAGAAGAGAGATGCTTTCATTTTTCCATAGAGAAAAACACACTGGATCAAGGCAAGAGGAGGCCAGAAATCTGCCATCCTCATCCTCTCAACCTTCCTCCCATCTTCCTTGAAGAAGTTCTAGTAGCAAACACATCTATCTGGATGGTTTGTGATGGATCCGAATGTCCCATTAAAAAGACTCCCAGAAATCAACTCTTTACAAAGAGAAGAAGCTCACAAGTCATGTTAGTACCACCGTCACCGCTGAGCTAAACCAGCAGGCTTTGCAAATGTCATTCTTTGCTCCTCTCCAATTTTTTCGCTACCTGTCTCAGGTAGCTTTTTGTTACAAGCAGATGTGAAAGGCTTTTCAACAATCCATGGCACAGTCCAACAATCCAAGTGGATTTGCCTGCACTCCACTCAGGAGGCTGGGGAGCATTCTGGTCTGAGGGACAAAGTCTTGTCCATATCAGCAAAATCCAAGGGTGGAGATCAGTGGAACAGGATGCCAACAGAGCCTCCATCTCCTTTGCATTTACACCTACTGATGACTGTGTCAGTGCCAGCTGGAACTTTTGGCTGAGCTATCAAGTGGAAGTACTGACATGCAGCACCTGAATGGAAAGGCTCCATGATCCTACAGACAAAGCCAGAGGTACAGTGTCTCATATCTGGAGGGGGTACGCAGTCTAGCCCAAAGCAACCTCAAAATATGGAATGTCCAGGTTAAACCTTTATGTTCAGTGGACACATTCATGTACTCACGCGTGCATGCCTCCACACACTGCTAATCAAACACTGTTAGTTCTCATATGAAAACACTAAACCGAAGAAGCACCCTTTAATTATACTTAGGTTCAGAATGTTAAAAACTCCCCAAAGGACATAACTGCGGCTAACCTACCGGTCAAGATCAGTTATCCTGTCATTAGATATTTCTCTGTTGTAGTAGTGGTACCACTGTTGCTACTGTGAGGTGCACAGTGCAATAGATGAAGACCTCTTCTATGCTGCTGTAAATTGTAGGTGTTCCGTGCTTGGGAGCCCACTTGCTAGGGCACGCTGCTGAACCCTGGCCACTGAACCACCTAAGAGAAGTGCACTGATTTTAACAGAAGGCAAACTGTTTAAGTTCTTGAGTTATCCTCTCTCTTTCGTGCCCCAAGAAAAACTGCTGGTTTATATCTCATTTTCTGCAGTCAAAGAGCTTGTTCTGCAAAGTAGCCTTCAAGCACTTCTGGTTTAACCACTGCTGACCTCCAAACACCAAAGTATTCACTCAATAGATATTTGAAATGCCTGTGAAGTGCACCTAAGAGGAATGCAGGTACAGGAACTTTATTCCAGGCTGCAGAATATTAACTGGTTTCACCCAGCTGACACTGGTAATTTGGTTTTCATCACTCGACATCTTTGCCTCAGGGGAACAAATGCTCAGATTGAATTTTGGCAATGTGCACCAGAGCCCCATTTCAGAAGATGTTTATTAGCTATCTTACCAGCAACAGAGCAGAAAGAGGCTTTTCAGAGAGGTTGCATCCTATCCTCTTGAGCAATCCTTGAGTCATTATCTCAGGATCTCACATTTCAAATACTGTAATAAACGAAACAATTCCTTAGGAGACTGGCAGTCCACAGTCACCTTCTGATATCTCTATCAGTATTCTCAGAGTGGGGAGGCTTAGTAAGTCTCTGATTTAGAATGGGGAACTTTTTTCCACAGCTGTAATAGACCCATTGTGACAGTGAAGGTCTTTCTGGATTGCTAGTATTTTCTTGGTGATATGGGCTCAATATTTTGCTTAAAGTAGTGAAAAATTCCCTGTTCAAGATTTGGAAAGTCTTCTCTCTCTAACATCCTGAAGGCTGGACTCCTGTAATCCACCTTTACCTTGGATGGCCTTTCTACAGTCTGGTGTAGGGCCACCTCCTGACCAGAGCTTCCCAGGCATGGGTGAAAGCTCATCTTGTCCCAGTGCTAGCAGACCATTTGTTCTGGAGAGACCCAGGGAGGAAGGAGAGGCCTGCAGTGCCCCGAACCTACTGCTCTTGTCAGAGAGATGTGCTTGTGAACCTGAAGCCTGAGAGAGACATCTGGGTCTGTCAGCCTGCAATGAGTACGGATGTTCTGAGCTGCAGAGGTAGCTTCGATTTGTCTGTGTAGCAACATAAACTACTAGGAAAAACTGGCCGTTTACCACAGCGCCTTATGGGCTTTAAAAACTGGCCTGCCACAGGTATTAAACAGCTTTGTCACTCCACTGCCAGCCACCACCACCCCAGCTGGCCACATGTCAAATTGGTTTTGATGTGAAATTTTTTCTCTTTAAGTCCTTCTTATCACCCCCACCCAAGCCTGTGGTCACACCATGTATTTTGTCATCAGCTTTGGGAGAAATCATGGCAAGGTAAGGATGATCAGCAGGAGCTGACGTCCTGGCTCCTGGATTACCTGGAGTGTGCAGCTTGGTGGAAGGAAGGACTTTGTGTCTTCCTTCTAACTAGGCACAAATCCTGCCTTTTCTGAAAGGGGGAGATTGTGAGGTCTGTGGGGCCATATCGGTGAGGCCAGAATTTTACCCTTCTGCTTCTGGAAGCACACTGTAAAAGTAGCTGCAAGTGGGGAATTGTTCAGGTGAGATGCAATGCTGCTGTACTCCTGCTCCTGTGCCAGGGATAGTAGCGGGCTGAGGGCACAGGGGAGAGCAATGGGAGCCGCCAGCACGCTGCATCATTTTCAGCTGAGGAGGTCTCTTCCTCAGGTCCTGCACAGTGGCCTCTTTGTTTCCAGAGTAGGTACAGAAGTCATCGTATTTTCTCAGCACTGATTTTCATAAGGAAAGGACTTATGGAAAACACATGCAATTGACTTAAAGACTGATGCTACCAACACCTGCCACTCCTATTTATGTCTATTTTTAATATCTCTTCACACAATGCTGATGCAGCACAATCTCTATTCTATAATATCCTTCCTAGAAGCTGAACTTTGCCAAGAAATTTCACACAACCACATGTAGAAATAACCAGATAAATCTCCAGCGAAACGGATGAAGCTTTCTGTATATTTTTTGGTGTCTTGAAAGATTTTCCCCGACCTTAATGCCCAGAGGTATGCCAGCATCTTATGAAAAGACATTAAAGCTCAGAACATGTTGGTTGCCTATGGGCACACTCTGATGCATGGAGAATGCCCAAGACCCTGGCCACTGCAGCGCCTCACGGTGAATGATGGCTTTAAATCCTTGGGAATGTGCTGAACTTCTCTGTACCTAGCAGTGACATCCCACTTGCTGTGAATGACTGACCTCTTGAGCCTTTAGGTGCAGGACCGCACTATTTTCCTGCAAGGGTTAACACTACTTCTTCTTTCCAACCCAGATCCCAAATCCTGACTCCTAGCCTACACTAATTTACCGTATCTTAAATAGCAGGACTCACAAGAGTGTTACTTTTAAATTAAAAAATTTAAATTTAAGTGAAATAAGCTGTATTTGAGTTACAGTTATATTAGCAGCTTATTAATGGTATGTGAATGAGTGTACACACACGCTGCATAGAAGTCATCTGCCTCCTTCTTCCAGAGAAAGCAGCTTTACTGAGTTCTTCTGTTAGGTATTTGTTGAAGATGAGACTAAAAAAGAAACCTGAGCTATTTGGATCATCTGCCTCAGTGCATCTGAGCTATGTGATTCCCCTTTCCTGCTCCTGACAATGTAGCTTTTGGGTATCAGCTGTGGAAACCATGCCAGCTTCTCCAAAGTAGGTATTGTTAGTAGCTTGTCACAGTTCAGTGGTGACACGAAACTCAGTTTCATCCCTGCATTTTGGAGCAAATTAAAACACTATTTGATATTTTAGGGGCCTTTGTTCTTTAACAAAAGGCCTTTGTTCTTTTTTTCTTTGGACACCAGCACATGAGGCTTGTTTGTGTGGAAGGCCTGAAGTCCTGAGTTCCTGCTGCTTGTTTCTGCCGTGCCGTGGTGGAAGATGCTATTGGGCCTTGCCATGCCTGGGTGAATCCGACACTTGCTAGGAGCTCTGGCTTTCTAGCCAGGAGCTGCTGCAAGCATCCATTCCCTTCTTTCTAAAGTCCTTTCCACCTTGTTTCCCCCTGTGCTTCTGGGCCATATTCAGACTCTCTCATATATTGCCTCTGCCCAACAGCACTTTTTAAGCAGCATCCGTGGGACCCAGACACCCAGCTGCCACTAAGGTCTGTAAAGGGGCTGGTGTGACAGCCCTATACCTCTTATTTTAGTTGTTTCTCTATCCTGCCTTCAAAATCTAAGCAATCGTGCTCACCCCTCTCTTTCTGGTAGTCACTTATCCCCATCTCGGGGACACCATGCTGCTCCCATGCCGCTCCCTAGCTCATGGCCTCTGAAAGGACTGGTAGGAGAAGTGCTTTGCAGGATATATTCCTCAGCGAGAGGGAGCTGATCCCACAGGTCATCCCTTCCACCAAGTGGACCTGATGACAAAAAAGAAAAAAGAAATAAATAATTCTCCCTAAGACCTGTACTCCGCAGAGACAGAACCACTGGCTGCCCAGGTCCTCCCCACTGTCGTTCCGGCAGGCGCAGAGACAGGCTGCCACACACCAAAGCCACAGCAGAGAAGTGGGAGGTGGCGGCTAACAGAGAAAGAGAATCAAAGCCCTCTCCCCCTGCTCAGGAAATAAATTCTGTGTGTCCCAGAGGCCATGAACTATGTGCCTTTCAAAGGCAGACATTAACAACACATTCATGCCTAAATTAGGGCCCACTACCATACACCAGGTCTTGCCGATATTCAATATGTTGTACCAGCTTCTGCTTCAAGAGGGCTTTCTGAGGTCTAGGAAACTTGCCTAGTGCCTCAGATGCTGGCAAGTTGCTTTTTAGTACTCGGTGCCATTGCTACTTAGCATGGTGGGAGAAATGCGTGGCTGCTCTGCCCAGATCCCACCTCACTTGCATTCCCATTAGCCATGTCAGGAAAAATCACAAAGCAAAACAAAACACCTTTGAGCACAAATTCTTTTTGTTAACAGGCGACCGTAGTCTTCCCGTAATGTCTGAGCAAGAGACAATCACTGCCACAACCGCTTGGGTGTTGCCTCTGGAATTTGGAAGGATGAAATCATCACACGTCCCATCACCCCGCTCACTTTGAGGCATTTCTGACTAGGCTCGTATGATGTGGTTGCCTCCAGTTAGGAGACACTGGGATCAGTGATTCAGGAGGTCACTTCCAGTCCTGCAGCCCTTAAATAGCATGGAAAGACTTAGTCTGATGTTGCCAGTAGAAGGCAACGATAATTGTTAAAAACGGCTGAGGGCCTGGTAGTGTGTGACTAGGGCAGGAGAGGGGAGAGTCTGGTCCCAGCTGTTGCTTAACACAATTCGTGAGTTTTGGCAAATCTTTAATCCTGCTGTCCTTTATGTTCCGAGTAAGTTTGTCCCCTGGGAGCGACGTCTTTTCCCAGCCTCTGTAAGGCCCTGTGATCTGTGTGTATTCTTGACTCATGCTGGCTGCTGGCAGCCAGTCTGGGTCAGCAGCAACACACTGACAGAATGACTCAGTGTCATTAAAAGTGGCCAGGATAGTGAGTTGCACTACAAACCGTTTTGTATCAGTTGCACCCCAATGGAGATGGATGTACTCGTCACGTACATAACTATCCCTTTCCTGCACTCCCATTCTGTCCTGGGAACGTCTCCTTGTAGGATCCAACAGGGACTATCGCATCTTCTGGTCCAACCCTCTGCAGGACAGTTAGAGAGTCAGGATTATGCTTGTATAATGCAGCTAATTGGTTGGGAAGTCTGCTTTAAGAGCCTTTATTCCTTTAAAAAAACAAAAGTCAAGCAGTCTAATTGACTACCACAACATAAAGCCCTTCCCTTCTTTCCCATATGCCTGTCCAATATTAAATAACATCCTCCTGTCCAAACTGGGACAGAGCCCTGCACACCTTGGGCATATAGAGCCTCAAAGGAACTTTCTCACACAGGGTATGGGACACAAAATGCAGAAATATGTTGATATGGAAGTGTTTATAGTCACACCTAATTATGCAGCAGCAAGGCATTTTACAGGCTTGTCCTCCCTCTGTCTCCGACAAAGATTGTCTTTAATGTTTCAGTGATGTACCAGTTCAATGTTTACATCCCTTTTTATTGGGAAAGCAATTGTAAAATGTTTGACAGCAATGTTTCCTGTCTGTTATAAGCAGCACCAACAACTGATTTTAATTTCCTTAAAGAAGAAACCCACATTTGTGCTCTCTGAAAGCAAAAAAATGTATAAAACGTGTTTTGTGAGGAGTAATTCCTGGGCGTGATGTGATGCCAGTCTCGAGCCTTGATGCCGAAAATTGTTGTTCTGTAACTTATTACTGCTAGTTCCTCCTTTAGCCTGCAGACGAGAGTGCACGTACTAATAACTCAGCAGAATAATACATGTGGTAAGATATTCAGTAATATTCAGCTTTACCCATGCATTCTTTCTCCTCTGTTTTTGTACAGAGTTCCCCTTCTTCTTACAGTTAAGCCTGGACATATTTTTCTATTTTAAATTTTCCAATGATTTGTACAACAGAGTATTAAATTGCTAAAGGGCATATTAAGTATTACAGCTCTGTTAAACTTGAATGAAGCAATGCAGGTCTGGAACGCATTTAATAAATCTGCAGCTTGATAAGCAAACTTTCTTTGCCGAATCTGACATTCCTTTGCACTAATCACCTACGTGAAAGAGCTGCCTCTAATTCTTTGATTCTTTTAACTTCCTCACCCCAGCACTAAAACCAGATGCGGGCCTCCCTTTCTCTTGGCACCAAATAATTTAAAACCCTTTCCATAACCTTCAGAGGAAGGTGTGGAGGAGCCGGGCGCTGCAGAGGCTGCAGAGCTATCCACACAGCCTTGACGGAGCACCCCTCGCTTACATTTTTCCAGCCTTCTTTGGTTTGGGCTTTGTTGTTTTTTTTTTTAAAGTTGGAGCATGAGCACATAGCACATTCAGCTCTGAGGAGGACTCACAGTGAGTGTGTGGAAGTTGTATCAAGAAAACACCTATGTCAGTGATGGCAGGGGGAAGAGATCAAACCAGGCCACCCAGAATTGCCTGAGAAAGCTTGGAGACTCAGGACAGATTTTTTTTTTTTAGCTTCTTTTTTTAAAACCTTTTTTTTTTCTTTTTCCTTTTAATTGTTCTTTCATTTGAAAAGCCCACAGGTCATCTTCAGGGTGATTCACCTCCCTAATTTCACCCACAGGATCTGTGGGTGTGGGATTAGGCTCCATGAGGAAAAGCTTGCGAAATGTGAGACCGTTACCGTGGCGATGTAAGGTGGCAAATCAGTTTTGGTGGGTGACAACCCTTCTAGAAGTCTTTTCTTTGCCTTTCGGTTTCTGCTGGTGGTGTATCCCGCCACCACATTGTCTTGCTCACTGTACCTTCTTGTGTCAGAGTTATTCTGGCCTATTTGCTGCCTGCTACGCTTACATTTGCCATATTAAATGAATTCGGCTGGGAAGATGACAAACCCCACTTCAACAGAGATTTCATGCCTTAGGAGGAGCCTGTATAAACTCTCAGACCTGTTGATAAAACAGCAAAGAAAAAACCTCCAGGCGTCTGTGATGAAAGCTTCTGCTTTCTCATATCGTATGATAAATAGCCTTATTAAAGTTAACACTTCTTGCCTGTGATAGCCTCCTGCACAGCCCTAGACTCCCTCTTGATCCTAAACTGGAGGGGAAGGCTGACAAGGACAGAGCATGTACACAGCTACGTCGCTGCCGTGCTCCTGGAAGAGATCCTGACAACTGCTTTATTCTTAGTGCTGCAGCTGTGGCGAGTTAGTCAGACGAACAATTCTTTGATGAGATTCAATTCCTCTGTTTAATGCCCTTTGCAACGTCTTGTAGTAACTTCATTTTAGGTGATGCGAAGAGCAACAAATAAAACGTGTGAGCACTATTTTCATGGCCCTCCAGTCAACAGTGCTTCACAAAGCAGAAGGAATTTTCTTCGTGGAAGTCCAGCTGCTAGAGGATGCTCAAACAGCTGATGCTGCGGGGCTGGCAAACTCAAGGGGCGTTTCTCAAGTTGCTTGACAGCTGTCATCAGGAGACCAAAAATCATGGCTGCTGCCCAGGACCTCTGGTTTTCCCTGGGGTGCAGCATTTTGCAGTCGTGTCTCCAGGGACTCCCAAATCCTCCTCACCAGGCCATTGGCAGAACAATGTCTGTGAAACAGCCCATTTCTCACTGCTCATGTGCTTGAGAGTCTGCCCAGCTGTGTGTCACTCTACCCAGGTAGCGCCTGGGCACTCAGCTTCACGCCCAGGAGGAGCCGGGGAACAAGAGAGGAGGGTGAACAGGCAGAGGAGAAGACAGGGTGCCTGCCAGGTAGCAAGCAGGATAGGACACAATTCTTTATTCGGGAGGAGAGAGGGGCAAATGGTGACGGCAAAATGGATGACAAACTGCAGGATGGATGGTTGAGCCCTTGAGCTTAGTGAGAGGAAACAGGGTGTCCTTCTCCTTTAACGTGAATGTACAGTAAACGGTCCCCATGCCATGTGCCAGACCGGCAGGACAGAAAAGGAAAGCTGGTCTGTGTGAAGAGGGCAAGCACTGTATTGACAGCGGGAGCACAAGGCTCCTCATGCTTTTCTGATGACACGTTTCAACCCAGATCGAGCTCTTTAGGAGCGAGCTGCCTCATGTGTCATAGCCCTCAAATCCTTGGCCTCTGCGCTGAGACTACCAACGAGAATGCCAGCTATGATGGTGGGTTTATTTTCACCAGACTGAATGGACTTCCCTCTCATTCCACAGAGAGCACGAGACAGCTGTAAGTTCGCAACAGCTTTTCCTTGGAGAGGGGCCCGAGGCATAAGATTTAAACCACCTAATCTCTCTCTGTGCCCACGTCCCAGGATCTATGTTCCGTCCGGACCAAAATAGCTACCAAGGAACCACGGGTGAGTTCACCTAATGATAATTGCCCATGCCCCATGTGTTGCTGCTGGAGAAGAGGTAATGGGAAGGGGAAAGGTATGGGGGGAAGGAAGGCTCCTGTTTAAAGAGAGGTGGTAGTCAGAGACTGAGGCTCCCTTTCCTGAAGTGCGAGACTGGGTGAGCCGCGTGCTTCTAAATTGTGCCCTGCGAAGCTGGGAGTGTAACAGAGGTTGTATCTCTCTCTCGAGAGCGATACAGTTTAGGCTATTCATCTTTTCTGGGCTTTGATTTCGCCAGAAGAAAGGTACCATCTGTGCAGAAGTTTAACTTCTTCATCCCACTGCCAAAAGTCAATGGGAATATGCTTTTGCAGGTTTGTTCATCAAATATTGTTATAGCCCCAGCCTGGAAAGGACTTTTCACACACTTGGTTTCTTTGGTTGGCTCTTGAAAGTAAGCTGTATATTATCATTTCAGTAGGCAGCAAGGCGCTTCCTCTCTCTTCTTCTCTCCTCGAGCGAGCCTGTCCTTGCTGTGATCTCCAGAGACGTGGCCGCTCCCCGGTTTTCTTCTTCTAATACCCCGGCCCATTTCACACCATCCCCCGGCTGTAATCTCTTGCTTTTCTCGGTGCCCGGACGCTCGCTGCCTTCCAGAACCGTTTGGCAGCCCTGGCTCCGCTCAGGCTCTCTCTGGCAGCTCCCTTCTATTCCCCAAAACCCAGCCCTCCTCCTCCTCGCCGAGGACCCCGCAGGTACCCGGGTCCCGGCAGATGGTGCCGGGGGGGGGGGAGCGAAGCGAGCCGGGGGTGCCGCAGCCAGCGAGGACCCAAAGCGAAACGGCGGAGCCAGCTCGGACGGCGAGTTTCGGGGCTTGTTTTGCGCTCGGCAGCCGGCCCCGCTGCTGCTCCCCCCGCCCGGGGGCCGGTGGCGG
>VYZM01011651.1:397888-485623 GCA_013398915.1 Dromas ardeola | reverse complement strand
GGGATGGCAGCCTTGTCCGTCCTTTCGGGATGGCAGCCTTGTCCGTCCTTTCGGGCTGCAGCTCCGGAGGCAGAGGGCACCGAGGATTGCTGGGTTTATCCACTGTTTTCTCCAGGCTGTTACTGTTCTGGGGGAAAAAAAAAAAAAATATTAAAAATAGAGTCCACCCCCAAAATAGAAGCAGCAGCTAAGGGGGAAAGGAAGACCTTCACCACCTGCATGAAGAATAATTTGTTCGCTTCCCCCCCGCCCCCGGCTTCTCATTACAGAAGCTATTTTTCCCGAAACAGGATGTTGGGCCAGGGAGAGGTAATACAAACAGACGCATTCTTTGAAAGCTTGCAGTGCATTTTTGCGGAGCCCAGGCTCTTCATTGAAATGCAGAGACCATGAGGTGTGGGAACAAGGGACCACAGCAGCAGAAGGAAAAACCCTTCCTCTGAGAAAAGTGAGTCAGCCCAGAGCCTCCCTTGACTTTAGCACTTTTTTTTTATTTTTTGGAGAAGCAGAGGGCACAAAATTGAGATTGAGAGGTGAAGAAAACCTTTAAACAAAGCTGATACTGGCCGGTTGCTAGAAGAAAGCTTGGAACAGTATTATAGGCAGTCTTGCTTCCTTTTATAAATGTGCAGTATTAGTCAATTTGCACCAGCAGCGGCCTTCACTGACGGGAACCAGAAGGAAGACAGGAACCTGTCTCTACTCCCCTCCTCTTGGATTGGGTCTAGCACCTGAAAGCCAGTGACTTCCAGCGTAATTAAGCAGTTACACCTGGACCCAGGCTGAATCCTTTCCTTGCTGCTGTGTGTTCTTCTCTTTTATCAGGTGTGGGCTTTTCACAAAGTGTGCCCTCAGCAGCAGGGGCAGGGAGAGTGGTGCCAGAGAGGCTGTGACTGGCCTTTCTGCCAGCTCCCTTATGGATATTCAACTGCTTAATACCTGCACCGGGAATATCTTTCCTTGCCTCTCCTTGTACAGGGTTCTGCTCCTTACACCTCACCACACATCTCACCTCTTTTCTGGTTTCTCTGCTCTGGTCTCCAAACTTCTTTCAAACTTGACAGAAGCAAAACGCTTCTGTCTTTCATTAAAAAAAAAAAACCCTGTGGCGCTCCAGAGGGACGTAGCTAGTGTTTCGAAGCTATACACATATACCTGCTTATGTTCCTATAAAGTGCAGAAACCTAACACATGCTAACTGCCTAACTGCAGTGCTATGGTGGGAACCTGCCATTTGCTGCGTTTGCCAGCCCCGTTTTTCTCCACTTGCTTATTTCAGACTGCAGTTCCCTTTAGGGTGGCACCTTCACGCAGGCTCCATTGGCCCCGAGCAAGTAACAACAACCGTTTAGACAGTCTCTGAGCCTGAAGTCCCAACAGCTAATGTGGCTCTTCCCCGAGAATGAGCTACCGAGTCCCAGTGCAATCTTCAGGGCTTGTCCACACCGTTTCTCTGCCAGGTCTCCTCTTGAGAAATGCAAATGGCAACGATGAGTAAGGGAGCAATACCTTTTGACTCACCGGACTAAAGCAAACCGCTCTTGGAGGGACAAGCTGGAGAAAACAATGGATATTTGGGTTTGGCTTGGCTTGCTAGTTTTTTCTAAAAGGCTGTTTCATCTAAACTGAAATGACTGGCATGCACTGGAGGAGGGGGGAGGGAAGGAAAAGCTATCTACGCCCCAGGCATCGAGCGCTGCAGTCCAGGCCTCCTCAGCAAGAGGCTCTCGCAGTTTAACCTGCACTCAGCTACCTCCTGCGTAAGGCTTCCTCTGCATACCAAGCGGTTTTTTGGTTGTTTTCAATTGCAGCAACTACTGTTCAGTTGAACATTAACACTGTGAGGTAACCACAGTATTATTATCATGACTATTTGTCATTACTATTACTATTTGATCCTAAATGTTGCCTGTAAGAGGTGTCTTCAAGGATATGATGTGACACTGCTGGCTTCACAGTACATGAGGGCTGGCCAAAACCTGAAGGCATATTTTGGGGAAGGTGGGGATTACCTGTCCCGTTTCAAATTACTTTTCCCAGCTCACTATCTGGCAGGAAAAGGAGGAGGTTTTTCCCCTCATGGAAAATTTCCCCAGGGAAATTCTCAGTGCCTCCTTTTTATTTCCGGAGGAATATAAACCAGCGCAAAGTCCCTAAGTGGTTGAGAAAGCTCCATTCAGCTGCCTTCCAGTGGCGCCCGGGCTCCTTTCCCAGCCTGGGACTGATGGAGGAGGAGGGAAGTGGAGGCCAGAGCACCTGGGGCTCGCTGGGCAGTGGCGCCTCAGCTGGATTTTGAGGGGCACTTGCCACCGGGATCGGCGGGAGGCAGAGGAACACGATTCCCGCCTGCAGAGACTGCGCGTAGAGAAGGCAAACGGCGCAGGCGTCAGGGTTTGCAAAGTCTGGCTCCACCGCAGCTATTGTGATCCCTGTTATTCAGGAATTCTACAAAACCGTACCAATTCTCATAAAAAGTTTTGCAGAGCAGATAAATACCGCACTCCAGCCTTCACGGCGAGGGGGAAAGGAAAGCTTTAAGCAATTAGGCCAGGCCACACAGCGATTCGGCAGCAAGCCGGGCTGCCAGCTGTGCAGGGCTCCCAAGGCGGCCGTGCCGCTGCGTCCCCTCCTGCCGCCTGCGACAGCACCGGCACGGCCGCCGCCGCCATGGGGGACGGGACGGGGATGGGGCACCGCAGGACCACATACATTTTTTAAGGAAAGGAAGGGCCTGACCCTCCTCATGTTAGCGAGGAGCTGCAGCTTTCTTATCAGATGTTGACCTGTGGCCAAATGCATTTTCCCTGTTTGCCCTGGATTGCTGCGCTGTAAGCTTTGCTATCTATTTTGCCCTTTTCTATCTATTTTGCAGAGAAGTGAGAAGCTCTTAACTTTGCTCAGAGCTGCTCTTTTGGCCAAGGTTTTGCCACTGCCTCCGTCCCCTTTCCCGTGGTGAGAACAGAGAAACGGGTTGGGTCTCGTCTCGCCTTCCTCGCAGGAGCTGGCTGCCATGGTGCTCTACCTACAAAAGGCGAAAATGCTTGAGGCTCCTTTGGGGTGACCGGTACATGCTCACCAGGGATCAGAGCAAGTTTGAGAAGAGCCCCCTTCCCCCAGGCAAAAAGAGGACATTCTCTTTTCTTTCTGAGAAGCAAAAAGCTTTTTCCTTTGACTCAAAGGATATTGTTTTGGAAAATCAGTGCTGACCACATAATAATTCCATCTCCTTCTCCCAGTTTTGGAGTGATAAGACATGCGCGATGCTGCTTGACACTGTGATATTTATAAGACAAAGTAGAGGTCAAATTTGCTGAACAGTTTCCAAATTCCAGTGAGGTTTATCACAAAGAGCCCCATGCACAGACCCAAGTGGCGTGACTGACAAGGGCTGGATTGTGGAGTCACTAGAAAGCTCAGTTTCCAGCCAGTGCTGATGGGCCAAATCACGTTCTTTGGGGCAAAACCTGCTGGAAAGCTACAGTTATGCGGAGACTCCAGGGAGTTTTCACAGCAGAGTTTCTGACAAGAACCCCCATTGTGAGGAGCTGGGTTTTCATGCTTCAAGGAGCAAACACTGTCCTCTATCAGCACCGTCCTGCCCGGGTCTGGCAAGAAACAACCTGTAGCTCAGCCCCCCGTGGGGCGGGCAGGCAGGAGGCTGCCGTCCTCCCTCCCCTGCACCCTCACATCTCCCCCGGATCCCTCCAGCCTCCTTGGAAGAGAGGCGCTGCCGGGCTCTCCTTGCCAGCTTTCTGTCCCAAGAAGTGCAGGAAGAAAGGTTTTTCCCACAGCAAGTGCTGACAGGACTAGCACTAACTTGTCCAAGGGAGATTTGGCAGAAATGCCCACCAGCTAGCTACGACTGAGAAACTGGCTCCGTTTCCCTCTCCCTGCTCAAACGCCAGCCTGCAGGGCTGCCGCTGACACCGAGCGTCTCTGCTCACGTCGCAGGACTGACATGGCGGAGACTTCTTTGCACCCTGATGCGCTCACCTGCCAGCGCATTTCAGCTTCCCGGCCCGAAGCCAAAGGGGACGGGTTTGGCATTGCTAAGCCTCAGTTATTTCAACACAGACAGGCCAGGACTCGCCCTAATACTCAGGGCAGAAACTAGATCTGGAGCAGGAATCAAGCTGACACCTACAAGGTGGGCTCAACCTCAAGGGCTGCCTTCTCCCAGTATCAAAAGTTTAGAGCAAGGCTCAGCAGCTCATGCTCCTCCACAAAGCACGGGCACGTGGACAGAAGAGTTTGGATTACGCCCCCGATTGCTCATTCTTCCTTAAGATGCTCCCCAGAAGATGGGAGGGGGAAGGGAGGGACCGGGAGGAGATGAGGGGGAAGAACCAGATCTCTCAGCTGAGAGGCATATACCCCTGCTCGCTGGAGAAGCTTTCTGGTTTATGGATACACCAGACAAAACCAACTACTCGCTGAGCTGAGTGAGAACTGTCTTTTCAGTCCATGTTGGTGTTGGGTGCTGAACTGTAAGGCATCGCTTCACGTCCTGGGTTTCTAAGTACTGTGGAAAAACAAAGGAAAACACAACTTAGACTACACACACAAACACAGGCCTGATGACTTTTCAGGTAGGCTACAAGCACCACATATTTCAGGAGAAAATGTGACCATATGCTTATGAACGGCTTAATTTGCAAGATGTGACTTCAGCCACCCATCCATCTGCTTATTTGCTCTTACTGCTACAGGATCACCTTTCCCAAACATAAAGCTACCTTACAGCCATGCCATTTCTGCAGCTGTTCCTTATGCAACTAAACAGGTAAGACTAGGAATTAATCTTTTTCCCCAAAGGACATAGATAGTCTACCGCAGCCTAAAAAGCCATTCATATTTAGGCAGTTACCTGAAAAGTTTGCAGAATATTAAGGAAAAGGTGAGACAACTCCACGTAACTAAAATTTCCATGGTGCTTGTTTTGCCTTCTAAAATCTAGGATTGATCTCAGAGCAGGAAAGAAAGTTCAAGGATTAAGATACTTGGCTACATTATAATCAGTGCTTTTTCACAACCTTCCTGTGTGACATTAAGAATATCACTTACTCACTTGCTGTATCCATTCCCAATGTATGAAATGGGGATAACAGCACTTCTTTACCTCCACTGTGGATCAAAAGGATAAAGATATTAATCATTTTCCAAGATGCTCAGACAATACGGTTGGTGCAGAAATACCCTACACAGACTGACCTTTGGAAATACACCAAATACAGCCTATGGTTTGTTCAATGGAGAAAGTGAAAATGGAAAAGGCTCACAGCTCTTCAGTGGGGTGCAGGTGCCTCATTGCTGCTTCTTCCAGCACAGCTCTCCAGCATGATCTTGGCAATCTTGTCTTCTCTGTGGAATCAGAGACTAATGACTGGAGTTGATTTCCCCTCCCTGAGCTTACACAAACTAGATTGGAGGCTCCTAGAAGACAAATTCCTATGTGCCGTGGGAAGCCACAGCCTGGAGTGTCCCTCTTGTGTCTGCCACGGACTGTAACAGCCTCTGTTTTTTTCCTGCACCCAAACTGGAGATGCTCAGAAGTTCAAAACTGGGAGATGCAATTGCCCTTTGCTACCTGACAACGCTCCTGTGAACCCTGAGGTTACCTGAAGACTCCCATATTGTCCTGGCCTGGTAAAATGAAAAACTGCAGGAATACTTTCCCTTGTGGCACAGTAACTAAATATTACGCTGCTCATTAGCAGCACCGCTGTGCTGAGAAGGATCTTTCACTTGGCTCATTACTTGCGCTCAACCTGGAGAGAGGTTTGCTGAAGGATAAAATCTATGTCTCTGATCAGCTCCTGCACATCAGACACAAGGACAGGCTGTATGCTTTCACTCTGCCAGATGTCTGCAGTACAGTGGCAATTCAGAAGTGCATGGAAAAAGCAAAAAAAAAAAAAAAAAAAAAAAAAAGATAACTTTATACAAATCACAAATCTGAAGCAGCATTTGATTTTGGAGCATGGTCCCAAGCTTTCCAGATGAGTCAAGGCCATAGAGAGAGCGAGGAGTTTGTGTAACGCTTCTGCTGGGTGCTCCATCCTAGTGTTTAGACCATTATTCTTAACCCTAAATAGCATCGCCTTCTATATTCCTGCTAATCTCTACTTTTCACAGCACCAATTCCATCACGGTGTGGCAGAGCGCTTTGCCATCGCCCTTTTTGCCCATCGGATCCAAAGAAGGGAACAGAAGGACGGCAAAGGTTTGCATAAAGCGCACTCCTACCATGCCTGCCTGACAGCAGTGTTATTAACTTACCCTTTCAGCCACAATCAGTTAAATACAAAACCAGACTTGCATTCTTCCTTCACATACTCAGAAAAGGAAATCCACAAGTTTGTATTCAAAATCCACATTCAAATATACCACTGGTCAAATCTTACCATCTTAACGGCATCTGAAAAGCCAAATATGTGTTTGCAGAAAACCTCCCCCCTTCCGCATCCCCTGTTGCCCCCAGAACAACCTCCCACCCCACCTCAAGGCTCTTCCAATGTGACAGCATCAGACATCGGCACTGGGACATAACCGTTACAGTGTGCCGGTGCTTCCATTACACACACCCCTACTTTCAAAAGCTTACAACTGAGCTTCGAAGTTCGCTTTGTGCTGCAGCTTGGCATGCAATGCCATTTCTGGGCAAACCAAAGAAAATGTGTGAGTCTTTTAGTTGTGAGACATCAGCAATCGATTTATGCTGGTTGAAATTTAACTTTCCACCTTCAAAGTTAGATCCCTTCCACCCACTTCTAACGTTTTGCAGGGGATTTTTTCACCCCCATAATGTCTGTTTCTCACGGAGCTGCCTTCCAGCACGCTTCTCACCATACCTGTGGGCACCTAAGCAGAGCCCGACTTCGCAAACACTCCCTTGGGACAGACCCTGCAAAAGTGGTCCCCGTGATTCCATCACCACTGGATGGGGACTTCCAAGGCTTGGTTTCTTGTTTTCCCCATGGAGCCTGTGTACGGAGGTCTATATGTAACAACGCTCAGTTTTTTTCTCTGGTCTTGACTCATGCAAGCAGATTGATCGACACTGTTTTAGATGTTTGTTGAACTCTTTGCAACAAAGGCTGATTCCTTAAAAATAAAACAGAAGGAATGCTGTGGTATTGTATTACAGTATTCTAGCTCTCAAAAATGTTGCTGTGCTGTTTTAGGCTATGGTCTAATGTCACAGAAGTTCCCTTTCTTAATATGGAGGGAAAGATCAGAGCACCATTACCATTAACTGATAACTTTTATCTTTTAAGAGGATGTAGAGTTTCCTTGGTGGCTGATGATGTTTTGCCATTTGATAACAGGACCCAAGTTGTCATGCAGTCTGGTTTCCTTTGTTGGTCAAAAAATCTACCTTTACATTAAATATTTTTATTACATCAAGTATTGAAAGGAGGAAGAATTCAACGGCTGGAATCCACAGATCTGTTCTCCAATGTTTAAAATTTGTAGTTTTGTTTGTGTCTTTATGATTCTACGTACCATTCTATATTATAACATTCAAACAATTCATCAAAAGTCCAATGATAAAGAATGGCAAAGAAATTGAAATGCTCCAAACACACCATCAGTTTCCCATACCTTCAGTGTTGCCGAGCTACTTTGCTACATATAAGTAGAGAACATTTCAGATACTCGGACTTCGCCTTGCATCATCAGCACAATTTGTAGGGAAGAGAAGTAAATTAAACAGGAACAAAAACCTGCACCATTTGTCACTGTCACTTGAAACTCGAGACTAAAATTTATTTTTTCCAGAATGCCGCACTTTAACAGCAGTTCATTCTCTCTTTAGTGTGAAAGCGCTGATGTTTCACTTACACTACATCGCTCTGGACTATTGCAGCTTTTATGCCTGGCCATCAAATACCACGTCTAGTAAAATGCAGCGTCTGGGGACCAAGCTGTTTCTCTCCTGGATAAAACTTCTTCCCACTTAGCCGCCACGAAGCACAATGAGACACTGTGCTTCGGGGTACTTACTGCACATCTCAGGTGAATAAAATAATTCTGCCTTCACCCTCACACCTCCAGACAGTTCAGGACACAGAATAACCCAGGAACAACGTGCCCCAATCTCGCTGCTGAAGTATGACTTTCAGATGATAAACTCTGCCGTATCCAGTCCTGCTGTTCTGTGCAACTCCAACGTCTCACCCACCGCCGCTGTACCCAGGCAAGAACACTAGCGTAAGCAAGAGGACTATGCTGCTAGGAAGAAATGTACAAGTTTTATTCTTAAACATCACTGGACTGAAAAATAAGAGAGTCATATGGCTTATTTATAATTCAGGAGATGGTAGTGAATAAGTTAAAGAATATTTCATCCCAAAACATACGTTGCTTTCATTTATAGCTAAGCTAATGTACATATATGTTTTCTTATTTTCATAAATGTCAAGCACCCACCTTTTTCCCCCCACAAAGATTTACAAGTACATGCATGGCACTTCCTACAAAGCTGTCGTGGGCTAAAGGCTTACAAACAATGATTTTTTTTTTTTTTGGAATAAGAAATATTCATCAGACCAAAATATAATCATTTAAATCAACTTCTTCCTGAGCAACTTAGAATTTGGAATGTGCTGAAAAGTTTCAATAAATAAGTCAAAGATTAACCAGCTTAAAACGTACCTTTTAACAATTAAGTAAAATATCTTTCATGACAGACAAATAGGCCGTACGACCAGGAATCTTAGATGCTATGTGCCAGATAAATTTATGAAGTACCATTCAAGGAGGAGAGGCCAGGTTGATTGTTACGAAAAATACAGCAACATTAAAACCTAGCGAGTAAATCATTAAACAGGTTTTGTATTTAGGTTATAAGTAGTGATGGCTGAAGATACCATTAAATAAACAGATAAAAATAGACTTTACGGTAAGCGGCAGTGAACTTGCAGGAAGGGTGAATGTGTTAAGTGACTGATTATTCTGTTACAACGTTGGCAAGAAGGATTCACACAGAATTTCAGAAAGGTGAGAACATTAGTTTTCTTTCCAAAATACAACAACTCCACAGTGTGTAAACTAATCATTACTCTCTCAATGTAATTTCATAGAAACCACTTAAAATATACAATGCAGCAGATTCATATTTTAGCTAATATGTTAGTTGATATCTGTGCCATTTTCAGCTTTCTTTAATGTGCTCCCCCACGGTAGTGCATTGCTACCGGCAATCTGGGATGTTAATAATGAGAAAAGAGTCTTCTACGTAATATTTCTGTAAGTTAGCATCTTAACACGATTACACTTCATTTTCGTTCTCTGCGTGTAGGTACAGTGAAGACTGACTGGTGATGACGGTATAATGTTTATTGGCTCTCAGCAGGCTCATGGAAGAGGAAACCCTTGGAAAGCACATTCGAGCTTAGCCTGAGTTTATATGCCTCGTCCATCACAAAATAACTTTTGCTTGTTATTGCAAACCGACGTATGACCTTGCAGACGGCAGACATGCTGCTGAGGCAGCCGCAGAACAGGAAGCAAAAATTTCCAGGTAGACGTTTGAGAAAGGACGTGAGTGAGACAGAGATGCATTGCCCCTGGAGTGTTACTGGGACTCATCCTGGCCAGGAGCTGCAACTCCTCGGCCCTGCTTCTTTCCTGTGCTCTAGGACCGGAATTTATTGCTGTTATCCTCTACTAGTCCAGCTTCCTCTGGCAACGACGGTGCACAAGAGGCCAAGGCCTCATCAAGACCCCCAGGTCCCCCCTATTCTGCTACGGAGCAGATGGCCAAATAGCTCTGCCCACTGCTGCCTGCAGGTCTGTCACTTCTGCACCTCCAGTCCTGGCAGGCTGTAAAATAGCTGGCAAGCCCACGGGTCACAGGGAATATCGGGGACACCCACCTTAAAGACAGCAGCACGTCACATATTGGACCTATTCCCCGTTCCCCCCCCCAGCCTCCACCCATCCCCTTTCTAGTGTTTGCTGATAATACCTGTAGTGATTAACAAGGGCAACTTTCACAGTGACTCTCTTAACAACGTATCACCGAATCGGCTTTGGTTTCACAGAGCGTACCTTCTTTTGTCTCTTTTATCATTCTGAAATATTTCAACTAGAGAAGTTGTGTATGCCCATATTAATTTTACTTCTAGCCATGCTAAAAGCAGGTGTCTGGTGTTTGCGCTGATGGGGCAGCTGCGTTCACCTTCAGATGTGAACAACTAAATTCTGCAATCATAGAAATGCCAGTCATGCTTAATAGGAGTTCCAGATCATCTAAGTTTTTTAATGAGCGACTTTTTCTGTATCTCTTTGGATTTGTGACCCATAACAATAATAAAAACTTGCAAATACTTTTCCTGAACATAAAACCTGTATGCTGCACCTTTTCCTTCAGAGTCTCATAGAAATGTACTCAACTGCAAGAACAAAACTCCACTGTTTAGGTAACCCTGCCTTGCACTTTTCATCTCTTGTTGCCGTTCACTGACCTGGTAACTTCTTCCACTCTATGAACTAGAAGCGTTTACCAAAACCACCTGGTTCCTTTAACTTGCCTTATGTCCACTAGTATTAATTTGCCAGAATAGCAGCCTTGCTCCTCCCACACAGGGTAATTGAGAAGCCATTATCTAGCCCCTTTCTGTGCCCGTTATCCTCGGATGTGCACAGACACAGCAATGGCTCTGGCCGTACCACTGGGTACGTGTACTCTGGGCAGAAAGAGGCACTCTTCCCAAAGGGCTCACTGCCCGTAGTTCACATTGCCGGTAGTTAATGCCGCACTGTTATGCAACGAAGACTTGTTTCTGGAGAAAGAGAGAGATAAGAGTCTGTAAAATTTACTTTTCAAGACCGCCTAATTTATCCTTTTATGTTTTGCAGGTTCTCAGAGGACTACTGTATACTCCAAAAGTTATTTTGTGATAGACAATAGATACTTCTTTCTTGAACTACGTTACAGCAAGGATGCTATAGAGCCAACACCGTACAATGAATCAAACCTGCAAAACCAGGTATCTCCCAATGGCCCCAGCATGTGGGAATGGTCTCTTCCGTCCTGTTTCAAATGCTGCTGCGCATTAACTCAGTTCCTCAAGAAATTACTTTTAACAATAATTAAAAAAATCTTAAGAAAGCTGGAGGGGTCACCAGAAGAGAAAGGATAGCTCTTCCATCCATCACCTTTTATAGATATCCTCTAGCCACTTTTCATCATCTTCTTCCTCATCGTCTATCGGTTCCTCTGTTTCCAGGGGAGAAGGAATGAAGAACTCAGGTCTGGGACGTGGTTTCCTGATATGAGACTTCAGTCCAAACTTGCGCTTTAGCAGGTGAAACTGTTCTTTGACATAGTAATAAAACTCATATTCATATCTCATGCGTTGGTAGAGGATCTGTATTGCTTCCGGAGAGGGGACGGTTTTCTTTACTGTCACAGTCAGATTGCCAAGTTTCCTATGTTCTGTAAAAAAAACCAAACAAGCAACGTGGTGGGTGCTGATTAATGAGACCAGACCTAAACTCTTTTTTAAAGGTTAAGGCATGGCCCTACTGCATTGCTGATACAAATGAGCTCAATCTGTCTCCTTAATAATGGATTTGCTTTTAACAAGAGATGGAAAATATAGATGTTTGAAGTTAGACTTGCATGTTTAAATATGGCTAGCTCATGCGCAGCATTTGGCATTGCATGTAGTCACCGAGCATCTTAATTGGCAATGGTTATCTGAAAATGCAAATCATACCAATTATGAGCAAAAACTACACGTAGAGAAACCCATAATCTTGCCTAGCTTTGGAAATTTTGCCTGATGCATGTGGATTATACATCCAGCACACAGCTGAGCTGAACTAATCAATTATTTCCTATGTGGCATACTATGTCATGGCGCAGTTGTGCTTCATCAAATCTAACCAGATATTTATCAACCTGAATCCATCTCAGGCTAGCACTGAAGCATTGTTGGCATCACCACATGACACCTCAAGACCAAACATGCCTGTTGACTTTCTCATCCTGTTATACCTGCTAATTAAACTGGACTCATCTTCCTGTTGTGCCCTGGGACTGGAAGATTTCAGTATGTTTTTGGTAAACTGAAACAAAACACCTCTATTGTTGATAAAGAATTAGAATTACTAACAAAAATATTGAATTGCCTCTTTTCCTCCTCTCTCAGTAGATTATTCTACCATTGGAGAGTAATGTATTTGAACAAGGTGTAAAGCAAACTCCCAAGGCAATCATTTTGCTGTTTTCTACCAGATGGCAACGGGCTGACAGAGTATCCTAAGCATTTTCTTCTTCTCCAAGACAGAAACGTAATGGAAATTCAACTGTGAAGAGGAGAACAGAAAAAGCTGGAAGTACTGACCTGTAGCATCACCGCAGCCCCCCTGACAACCGCAACTTTCTTTAGGAAAAGTGGAGATGAATGTTACACTGATGAAGTACTAGGTTCTATAATTGGGTTTTCTGAAAGCTCAGTGCGCCAATTCGGTAAGCCTCACGTGTTACTCTGAGAGACGCCCATGGAGATGACTGTAATAGCCTCAGAATACACCTGGGTCCAGACACGGACCCAGGAATGGACACGGACATGAATGGACTTGCATGGAAGCAAGGAGATGACAGTCAGACATTAGTAAAAAGCCCTTTTGATGGCAAGGATAATTAGGCAGTGCAGTAGAGCACACAAGTTACAACAGCTGTACCTCTGAAAGATTATAAGAGCAGATTACCTGAGGAAAGCCACTTGACTAGGGGACATCTTAAGGCAATTGTCCTTGACTCTAAAACAAATAGATTAATTTTAATCTTGTCAGTCCTTACTCCACTTCCTTGCTCTGCTACAACAGCAAAGTCTACATGAGAGCTCCTTTTTTTTTATTCCAGGATAATGCCTTGGCTTCTGCTGCTCATTCTTTCCTCTAAATTCTCTATTTGTGCTGCCTCAAATGCCAAAGAGAAACCCCCATATTCTACATGACTACATAGATAAACTGTTGCAGTGAAGAGCAGCTGGATTTTGATATGAAAACCTAATTCTTATTGTAACAGCAGTTCTGCAAGTTGGAGGAATTCAAGACAGTCGGGCCATGAAACATGGCAAAGAAAAAAATTAAATGGAGGAAGACGACAACAAAGAATGTTTGATGATTCCCACCTGGTCCCAGTGGCAGCAACCACCCTCCCTTCCAGAGGCAGTCCCTGAATCAAAATGGGATTATATGACAGGCAGAGTTTTGCTCGTGTGAGCAGTCCAAACTGAGGTCTTCTGAAGCACCTGCCAGCAAAGCTAAACACATGCTTAGCAGCTCTACAGAGAAACACGTTTTCACAATCGCCAACACATAAGGCTAAGGGATGGATCGATGGTTCCTGGTAGGAAAAGTGAGTTGTTCTTGGGATTCCACAAGCAATACGTTCAGCCAAGAGAAATAATCAAGAATAACTTTTTAGGGAAGAGAGGAATTTTAAGCAAAAGCAAACCCATTTATTTCCAGAGGTAATAAAAGATGAGTAAGTCCAGCTAGCTAACACAACAGCAATGATCTTTAGACAAAAAAGAGCACAGCCATGTGAACATGAACTGCTTTCTTTACATTTTAAATGATCAATGTTCATATAGCTTACGGTATCCACACCGATAAACACATTTTAATTTTCAGACAATGGACACACATTTTCCTATTTCAGAGTAAAGGAATTAAAGAAAAACAACTGAGAATGTTCATTTTAATAATACTACCTGAGACAGCAAGTGCTGCTGGGCTGGACATTCTCATATTCATTTCACTTCATTGCATCCCACACATCTGGTGCAGAAGAAAATAATTATATCTGAAAGAGGTATCCTCCCTCTCAGTTTTGCTTACCAATTACAACAGAGTAATTTGAAATGTAGGAAGAATATGGTACAAAGAGAGAACAGGTTGACTAGCTTACCAAACATATGGCTGTTGTAAATCACAAAAAAAAATAATTTAAAGCATTCATTCTATTTTACATTTGTACTTTTAATTTCTTCTCTAAAGGAAGAATGGTTTTCATTAGTTGGTAACAACTAAAACATTCTGGTCTGTAATTAAATGGAGCTTATACACCAAACTTTGTTGTTCTTTACACTGAAATCTCTGTCTCCACTCATGTATCTAAGTAATTAAACAACTTTGTACAAAGAGTTCTTTGTTCTTTAATTACAGGGATATATGATGATACATGCTCTATATTTACTGAATGTTCACAGTTTATCTGTTTATATAGCTTTATTCAGATATGAGTAAAATGATTAAGATAGATACACAAAACCTGATTTAAAAATAAAGAAGCAATCTTTAATGTGCTGTCTAGCTAAGAAAATGTGTAGAGGAAGAATCATGAAATGCTTGCATTTAAAATAGACATTAGCATAAAAAGCACTACCTAGTGAATGAAAGCTAGTGAATGGTGTGAAATATTTTTGGTGAAAATATTTGGATTCCCCAAGAGCTTATTCTCTTCTACCCCACCTTTACCCATAGACCGGAATCGACTAAGAAATGTCTCATCTTTTTAAATTTTCAGTCAGTTGTTCAAGTTGCCATTGAGGGGTATTAGATGAATACCCTCCAGGCGGGACACTCTGCTCAGTCTGTCCTTGGGTGAGACGGCATCTGCTGCCTTATGATCATTGAGCACTTCAAGACGTTCCTCTTTCTGGTGCTTAGTTGGTAGCTCCCGCCAGCTTTGCAGTCTGGTTTTCTTTACAAACTCAGCAGCAAATATACACTACTAAATATTGCATTTATTAAGCCTAAGCCTTTATACTGCTTGCCAACTTCATTTTTATTTTACATAGGTTATTTCTGTTACAGAAACCTCCATTTACCTCACTGGAAAAAGCTCTCTACTTATATGGTCCCTCCAGGACTCTAAGCGGGAAAAGCCACTTCTTAACAGCTCCAGCTCCCTTTGGTGGCTGCTCCTCCCAGCAGAGAGGGGCACTTGTGCTCGGCCCAGGAGCGCTGCCAACGATGACAAGGTGAAAAGCGCTGGACTGCTTCCCTGGGGGGTCGGTCAGCGTGGGGCAGGACCAGCCAAAGGGGAATTTACTGGTGGCGTGCCAGGCAGGGAGCAGCCCGCCAGCACCCGCTCTGCCAAAGCAGCCGGGTGCTGCATCCCACCCTCGCGGCAAAATACACTCCTCCTCTGAATTTGCAGTAGTCACGGCATAGAGGATTCCTGGACGTGCGCAATTCTTCTTTGCTCTATGCACACATCTACGTCTGTAGATGCATACCTACGTACCGATAGAAACACTCGCGCTCTGGAAGGCTCTTCTGGCTTCTGCCGGTTCGCCTCACAGTATAATCATCAGTAACTGCAGTGCGTAAATAGCTGTGAGGTGCTGGTTGTCAGATGGCGAAAGTTGGGGCTGTGTCTGGCTCCAGGCTCAGCCTTTTGATAAAACAAGTGAACTTCGCTTTTTTATTTTTTTGCACTTGAATTTTATTTAGACTGCTTTCTAATCTTAAATACCCTTAAAAGGCTCTTTAATGCAAACATGAATGAAATCACAGAACTGCCCCTTGAAGTCACCTTAACCACCTCTCCTCATCATAGACGCAAAGTGGAAAAATTAGGTGGATCTGGCTTAAAGCCAAAATAACAATCTGCATATGCTACATAAACCCAGCTGTCCCACCAAAGGACCCCCATTTTATGACCTTTGAGACAGCTAACCATACGGAAGGCAACAAACTACACCATTTACTTTTTAGGGTTATTTTTTTTAAACTGTGTTTACTTTGGCATTCTTTTAAATTACTAAAAAGAATGTACTATACAGTAACCCAACCTCCCAGTGCAGCCTGCTCATGCCTTGAACTAAGACTAAATTGGTATGTAGATACGGATGAAGAAAATTAAACTCTTCTAGGTTACAGGTGATGAATATTTACTATTACTTTCCACACTCTCACTTTTTTTTTTTTTTTAAAACTAAGAAATCAGCGCTACTCAGTGCAGCAATCCAAACCATAGGGAAAAGTGGTTTTTATACTTTGTGGCTCAAAAAATCTTGGATTACCATATTTAGGCAAAATAATCCTGAAGGCATTCTCCACTCCAAAAGAGAATTTTGGAGTGACGCTCTCTCCAGCCCCCCACCATTTCAGCAGGTGCGAGGCAGAAGCTTGTCCCCCAGCGCAGGGAGCCAGATGCCCTCGGGGACCCGTCGGGGAGAGGTGAGCCAGGCTGGAACCAGCGCAGGAGGGCTGCAGGCGACTTGCCTGGCTAACATTTGTGGTGGAAAAACCCCACGCTGAGCTGTGCTGCTCTAAGGCTGTGTGAACACGACGGCTGTCACAGATAGAGTAAACTCATTTCCTGGAACTACGCAGGGAGGCCCCGCGCTTCAATCGTAGGCAGCTGAGCTGCGGCACATACCTACTTCTCCACAGTTTTAAATGGAAATAAATGTATGTCACTGTGGTTAGATGTGACGTACGCATTGGCGAGGGCCTCTGCTTGATACGCCACTCAAACGATCGCTGCGGCGCTAAAACAGGGCTCTGATGGCTACGCTAGAACTTATCTCCCTCCAGAATATCTAACTGCAGCTCAGCAGAAAATTTTCTGGCACAACCGATCCGCTTTTCAAACTCAAAATTTTTAGCTGGGCTCTTGCCGGATATCTGGGAAAGGGTGGTTTTGGGAGAACAGATGAGCTGCCGATGTGCTTGGCTTGTGGGCTGTCTTTCCGATGGCCATGGGGCTGCTGCCGCTGAGGAGCGTGCCGGGCCCAGGGCAGGTCCCAGGTCTGGAGGAGGGATGTGGTGCACCGCGGCCGTACTGTGCGACCGAGCGCCTCGTGTAGGCTCGTATTTGCTAAAGGAAAGCAGGGATGGTGGAGAAAACCTAACAGAGTCACCGACTGGGAAGAAGTGTACTAAACCCCAGAGTTGATGAAAAAGTAAATAGTAATTTGTCCCATAGCATCTACTAGCTTTGTCTGTCTGAAATATTATAAATCCCAATTATTAACCCCCTTACTGCTAGTTTACTGTCTTCTCAGTTATTCACATCAACAAAATAAGGCGTAAGTTTTAACATCATGTAAAGATGAGACACTCGTGCCTACTGAGGACAGTTAAGCTAGGCTCGCCAGCAATGCTTGCTTTGTTTTAGCATTCTGTCATGAATTATTGTGCTGCTTTGATGACATGGAACGACTTCTAACTCTAGGGGATTAGAAGAACTCTAGCCCACTGGCACACAGCAATGCCCCATCTCCTAAAGGTCAGATATGGATCTCTCTGAAAGGGCAGCCTTCCAGGGGGCATGGAAACACCCAGAACTCCAGAGACCTGCAATCCTAGGCAAATTGGATGTCCTTTTTATCAAACAGGGATCTTGGGAGCAAATACACCAGACTGTAATTAGCACAGACACTGCAAAACGATGGCTGCCAATGACAAAGACTGAAACGGGTGAGACAGTTACAGCAATGCTTTCTTCTTTCTTACCACTACAATGAATAAGGAAACCAGAGGGACGAATAACATCACTGTTAACCTAATACAATTTCATTATTAACATTAACATGGACAAAATGCAAGGAGCTCAGAGAATGATAACCTGGCAGAGAAAAAACGGAGGGATGCCAAAACAGAGATTATCCAGGAAGAGCTCACAGAGATAATCTGAAAGACACATAATCAAACAACTACTAATGCTCAAGGATGTAAACACCGAGGAGGCATGGCACAAAATCAGAACAAGGAAGAAACATGAAAAAAAAAACCAACGAAAAAAGAAAGAAAGAAAAAAGAATAACGTTAGTGATAAATGTAAGAAGAAGCTTGGGCCAATAAGGCTGAAAATAACAAAAGAAACATCTTCCTACTGTGTGCAAGCAATACATATTGGGAATATTGTGCAGAGGTCAGCAGTGCACTGGTCTGGCTGTCAACTGTAAGAGTGATATGCACCCAACAGTGCTCTGAAATACTACTTAAGCTATTAAAGGCATTATATCACCATTATGAAACGCTTGCCTTACAACACACTCAGCAATGCAAATATATAACTTTCTCCATACTTCGTAAACAGCTACAACTCTCTGAGCTCTCTTCTCCAGCCACAAAATATTTATCATGAATCTCCAGCTCTCCTCTTGGAAACTTCACGGTGTTATGCCTTTGCTCCTACCAGTTCAGAGATGGGGATCCAACAATGTGGATTTCCAGCTGCATGGGACACCTCAGCCAACCCTCCTGTACCACACAATACCACTGCTGCTGCCCTGGCCTGGAAACGTGCTACATGTATCTCACACACGATCAGATAACAGATCTCAACAGGATCTTCTAAGAGACACCTTTATTTGGTGCACTTTAATGTTGCATTCCCAGTTAAGGTAAGTTAACACAGAAGGAAAAAAAAAAGCTGAAAATTAACGCCCACTGGTAGAGCGAAAAGGCAGATTCTTATGAGAATGTGGTCAGGTACTTTTATTGCTGTTAAGCAACTTCTAAGTTTAACTAGACAGAGTTGGAGGTGCCAAAACCAAAGTCATCTGCAGAGGAAATGCCAGGATTCTCTAGTTTGAGTTGCTGAAAGAATTGCTATGTTTGCAGTTCATATGCAATTCCTAATGTATCTTTTATAGCCGTATAAGTATTATTGAATGGATCCAGTCAAATCTGGATCTGACAAAACCACAATTTAAAAATAGGTTCTTACAGATCGCTTGTGAACGGTGTCGCATAGTAGGTTATGCAGATACTAACATTATGACTTTTTTACAGAGAGAAGAGAAAGCTGCAGTGATTGAGATGAATTTCAGCAGTGCTCACGAGCAGGAAAAGCTTCACCACAGGTATGTTTTGCAGAAAATCTGCAGAGGTATAGCCTGGGACTTGAGAACCTAGAGCAGGCATCTTGCCTTTGTGCTTCAAGTCACAGTAGGCTGCTATCTGTGATTTTTGTCCACAAAAAGGAAGCGATGGAAGAGACGTGCTGTGCAAGCTTAAGATGTCTAAGAGGGATGGAAGGAGGTGGAGGTGTCTTTATTTCCATATATAGTACTGATGAGTGCAACACTGGCATAAAGCATCCAGTTTGGTAACCACATCCTAAATCAGATAGGGTATGAAAACAGCCTCAGAATGAATACTGGGGTTGGAAGGGACACTTTAGAGAAAGATGATAAATTCATTCTGGTCAGCTTACCGAAAAAAAAGAAGATTGAGAGGTGACTTGTTTACAGCATCTGCATATTTTCATGGTGAGAAAACTATGGATACTGAAGGGCTGGAAGCAGAAAATGGAGAAATGTGGACTGGAAGCAAGGCACAGCTTTTTAAAGTGGTGAAGGTGATTAATCACAAGAACGAACCAAAAAAAGCTGATTTGCTATCACTTGATATTTTTATATCAACGCTGGATAACTTAACCAACTCCAGTTATTGATCTCTGTGCAGAAGGAAGAGAAACTACGTGACTTGTAGCACACAGGAAGCCAAGCTGAACAACCCAATGGTCCATTTAAGTCTTTCAGAGATGCAGGTTCCAAACGTCTTGTGTGTGTCAGCTTCCAAGTCCGGAGCATCCCTTGTGGAAGCCTTTTTGTCAGTGCCTTTGAGATACCTCAATGTGAATGTCATTTTTGGAAGATGTCTGAACACCTAATTTGCTACCTTTTCCAGTCGCTGGCTGTTCAAACCCAGTGGTCACCACCCTGCAGCATCAGGCCTTGCAGGAATGTGAAGTAACACTACATTTTTTAAAAAAAGTTTGAGAATATGGCCTTAAAATTATTATTTCTAAGTGCTGCCCCTTCCTGTCTTCCTAGAGCATACATATGACTGCTTCTTGCTTTATATAAGAATAACTACTGAAATGAGGGAAAAAAAGCAAAAAATACTAACTAGGACTAAAGTAATGGCCAATAATAAAATTTATGCACTGCCAAGGTACACCCGATACTGAGAAGGTATACAGGAGTGGAAGATGCACATTACTGTACAAAAGTAATGCTTTTAAAGCTGCTATTAAAATGGAGGAAAAAAGAAAAAGATACCAGTTCTCCCTTGTGAGAAAGTTGCCAGTTCTAAGAAGACTTTCTCCCAACTATGTCTGTACACAGAAAACTGAAAGCCCTGAAATTGCTTTATTTCTTATTATTGCAAGTTACAGGCAGTCAAGAGAAAATTCTCTCTTTTGCCCTTAGGTTCTTTTGTGTATAATGAGCGACTGAAGGCGGCCAGGGGCTGAGGCACTGGTGAAGAAGGAAGAATGCTACCAGAGCAGAAACAACACACTGTTCCTTTCAAGTTCACCCCCTCCTGGCCCACAGCCCGACTGCCTTGGCCAGCCGCCAGGGTATCGGGACAAAGGCTTCCTCCTCTGGCCAAAACCGAGGAAAAGGGTCCGTTGTTTAACACAGGCAGACTTGTTTCAGCAAGAGAAAAAAAAACTAAAAAGAAGGGAAATTATATTAACTGGAAGTCTGCGAGAGGAGAGTAATCTCCTAGTGTGGCTAATGCAATTCTCACCCCATGCTTTTCCTGCAGAGGGAACGTCTTGATCCTCTACCGTTCAGGCTAGAAGGCAAAGTATAATGTCCCAAGAGGGCTAAAGCTCTAAGGCTGCCAGGGTCTTCATGTCCCCCAAGGTTACAATGAACCAGAAACAAGAATGCATCTTTCCCTCCTTCCAGGAACCCCCAGGCGACACACTGCTCCCCTCCATGCCTGCACCAATAAGCTCACATAAAGGGTGAGTGTCCTCACTCATAAAAAGACCTTACAGACCTTGAAGACAGACAAATAAGCCAAACTTTTAGCTATCTCAGGACTTCACAGTGACTGACGCTCCTCTGGATTTCACAAAGTCATTAAACCCAAGTCAAGGTGAATTCACACCTGGCCTTTTTGCCATCTCTGTAAGAGAGCCCGCAGCCCTGCTCTGCAATGGGAAGCTTGGGACACTTGGGGTTCGCTGCAAGTTGAGAGGTTGTGGCCCTCCTTGAAACCTCAGAGGCAGATGCTGTTGCAGAAGTTACACAGAGATGCACGTGGTGGCTCTTCATGTCAACCTCAGCATTTCTTTCGCAGTGCAGCCACAGGTACGGGACGAGGACTTGAAAAAGGTAGAAGAAAATCTCTAGTTCTGGCGTGACCCATTTGTTTCTGAGGACCGAAGCGCTTGGGTGGGTGAGCTACCTCAGAGGCTGTATCACCGGATGTAGTGACTCAGTGAGCTGTGGCAGGAGACTTCCCCTAGCAATCATTTATATGTCTGAGAGTTTTCAGAAGCAGGCCCCGATTCAAGGAGAAGTGTGATTTCAATCTGTTCGGGTTAATATAAATGAATACAGGACGTTTTTCGATGCTGTTCGAACACCACAGACATTTACACCTGCATGTGCTTGCTCTGTAGCCCAGGCAATAGATTCTCCTCCTGAAGGAGGGGGAAAACGGCATTTCTGACACATAAGACCGAGATCTTTGCAGATGAAGGCCTCCCTACGCACCCCATGCATCTGCACCAGCCGGTAGCAAAGACAGCCCCCTGGTAGTACCTCTCATCTGTCTTCAATGACTTACGTGACCAGCTCCAGCACACGAGGACTGTTCCTGCTCGTTCGTCAGTGCCAAGAGCAATCCATTGAGGAAACAGTATTTGCTCAACAATCTTTTTTAATTCAACTCACATTTAGCATTACTGTGCTGACAGGGAAGAGACACATCATTCTGCCATCTATCACCTTGTTTACAGGACATATATTCTCAGTAGCCTTAACTCTATTGCAGATTAAAGGAAATAGCTGAGTACTGTGAAAACAACCACGAATCAGAATGGGAGATTTACAGGGTATGAAAAGCCACTGCTCCTGCACTTAGTCCTGCAAATTGTCTGCAGTGTTTCAATCAGTAATTTCATTCCAGTCTTAGAGAGACTGGCTAGTATCAAAGTTTCCAGGATGACTGCACTGTTTTGATTTAATGACAATACTAGCCCTGACTTAATGACTACCGTGCTTCAACGTTACACCACACAAAACCTTCCCTTGTGCTTAAGAAAACAGGAGATAAAACGACCTGCTGTCTTTTTCCATTTCAGTATTTATGGGCACATGTAAACATTAACACCTCTGAATGAGGATAAAATGGGACGGAAACCAGGAAGGATGTGACAGCAATTAGGAAGAACTCTTCAAGAAAAAGCAAGTTTGGAAGGGGCGAGGTTACTTAAAAGGAACCCTAAACCTGCAACAAACCAGGCTTTTGTTGAAGAATATTGCCATTTTATACATTGTGATCTTCAGGAGCAGCAAAATAAAGGCCCCCAACATTATTCGTGAGACATGCGTGAAGAGTTGTATCAAGATAAAGAGAGAAACCCTGTTGTGGTGGGTTGACCCCAGCCAGCCCCCAGACCCCAACGCGGCCGCTTGCTCCCTCCCCCTGTCCCTACAATGGGATAAGGGAGAGAACAGGAAGAATGAAGGCGAGAAAACTTGTGGGTAGAGATAAGGACAGCTTAATAGGCAGGGTAAAGAAAAGTGATGCAAAGGAAATCCCTCACCACCTCCCACAGACAGACCAATGCCCAGCCACTCTCTGAGCAATGGCCACCTTGGAAGCCAATCCCCCACCCCCTGCTTCTTTCTCCTCCTCCACCCCTGCTTTTATTGCCGAGCATGGCATTATATGTCATGGACTATCCCTTTGACCAATTTGGGTCAGTTGTCCTGGCTGTCTCCCCTCCCAGCCTCTTGCCCACCCCCAGCCTACTGACCGAGGGGGCAGAGGGAGAAGCAGAGCAGGCCTTGATGCTGTGTGAGCTCTGCTCAGCGGCAGCCAAAATACCACAAATCCAAAGCACCGCACTATCTAGGCTGCTATCAAGAAAGTTAGCTTGAACCCATTCAGAGCCAGCAGAGTAAAAATGGCTGCTGTCAGGTGCGGGCAAACCTGACACACCTAGAATATTTAAAATACACACAAAATACATACCTAACGCAAGTAACAGGCACAACGGATCAGCTGAAGAACCCACTTAGTCACTATAGTGAGTTCAAGTTAATTCAAATGAATGGCGGGCAGCAGTGGATGCTTGCAGGATGAGTGGCAGAGGCACAGACCGTGTCTTCCCCCAGTGCTGTCTCGCAGCTTCTGGTGCTGGGTTGTTCAGCCTGGAGAAAAGGAGGCTGAGGGGAGACCTTGTCGCTCTCTGAACTACCTGTGAGACGGGGGTTGGTCTCTTCTCCCAAATAACAAGCGATAGGACGAGAGGAAATGGCCTCAAGTTACGCCAGGGGAGGTTTAGGTTGGATATTACAAAAGATTCCTTCACTGAAAGGGTCATCAAACATTGGAACAGGCTGCCCAGGGAAGTGGTTGAATCACCATCCCTGGAGGTTTTTAAAAGAGGTGTAGATGAGGCATTTAGGGACATGTTTTAGTGGTGGTTTTGGCAGTGGTAGGTTAATGGTTGGAGTTGATGATCTTGAAGGTCTTTTCCAACCTAAATGATTCCATGTCTGTTTTAAACTTTTAAAAACTGATTCTCCCTGAAAAATCAAGACTAATTATTCTGCATTCAATCTCTTTGCACAGTTCATTTTTTGTTTCTAGCATATCCCACTTCGGTTGTCCCTTTTCCAAACTCAGAGGTCTATTTATTAAATTTCTTTTCCTATGAAAGCCACTCCACGTCCCTGACCTTCTTCCTCGCTGCTGCTTTGTACCTTTTCTAAATCTGTTAGATCCTTTTTGAGATGGTGTAATTAGAACTACAAATAATTAATGGAAAACGCTGCAATTTGTGGTTAAAAAGCCATAAAACATAACTAACTTTAACTTTTTCATATTTAAGAATCAGAAGTAAATTATAACCTATGTGCCTTTACCACAGACTTGAAATGTTGCTTGTTTCAAAGAACAGGTTGAGAATACTCCTTTTACTTTAACAAAAAAGGCAATTCAGGGCAAGAGATTTCTTCAACTCCATAGGCTAATTCTAAGAGCATGAGGGGAAGCTGTAAGTAAATTCAACTTACCTGGTAAAGTACCAGAAAATACCATTAAGAACCAAGAGTTAAAATTTCAGTGCCCAATTTCAACAGAAATTCCTCAAAACAATGAATCGGATTCTGAATCTATGAAATCCTATTCAATTTGCTTAGCTTACCAGAAGAATGCTTAAATTTCACTCCTGCCCAACAGTTCAAAGAAATCCTGAAACCATAAATGATCAGCTTTTTAAAATCTACAGACAGAATGCACCGCTGAATATATTATTATTTTTTAAACAGAATATTTTAACAAAGTTCTGTGGAAAACGTGATGAAAAAGTTATCTGAGAGAATGGTACATCCAGGGTTTCCATAGTAACAAAAACAACGAAAAAAAAAGTAAAATCAAGGGAGCTTTGTAAAGGCCTGTCCAAAAAAATCAAAAATTAATCTCTGGGAGGCTTGGTGTACATTTCCATAGAAGGGACACCTACCGCGTTGGATGTGTATATGCACTTACACGTGGCAACAGGGCCTTGAGGCACGTGTTTTGTCCTAGGCTCAGCGCGCATTGGGAGACCAATGCATGCACTCAGGTTTTGTCTTAGTGCTGAGTATATGGGTCACAGAACCCAGTTCAGTGTCTAGATGGAGGCCAAGTTCTTCTGTAAGCCCGCGGGTGCTGGGAATATGAAATTGTGACTCTGAGCTCTTTAAAAATACGTTCCTCACAGGCTACTCTGGTGTGGCCAGTGACTATGGTCATCAGTTTCTAAACAAACACGGTAACCCCGGCACACCACGTTCAGCCGACATTTCACTCATCTGCTCGCCACACTGGTTGACAGCATTTCTGGCACATTCCCAGAGCATTTAATTTTGTTAAGTACATTTACTGAAGAAATGAAAGCCCCTAAACTGAGCGAATATAGAGTCCTCATAAATATAACGGCCCTTTTTTTTTTTTTTTTCATTTGGTCTGAATAACAGTGGGAAATGAAAAACCACAAGGCTGAAGGAAGTGAAGGGACTATTTATGTAGCATGGGAAAAATTAAACTGAGATTCAACACTTTAAAGTGGGTGACATCTGTTTATTAAAATACTTTTGTTGTATCTGTTTTGCCTTTGATTATCCAGTCCGTCTGCTAAGACTTAGAAACAGGGATGCGGTGCAAGATTCGCTCTTTGATTTTAGTGGCAATCTATGTAAGTTCTGCCACTACTTTGAAATCAAAATGTTGGTCTGGCATTGCCAATTGCTAATAAAATATACGAATGTATCATATGCCATTTCTTCACAAAATTACTCACACATGTGTATACAATATGAAAAGATGTGTGGGACTTGGAATTTTTCCCTTTCTGCACATGAGATACATAATGTCGATGTACTAACTTTATTTCTGTGAAAACAAAACCTGTTGAAAAAGTGGGATGTACACCAAGATGTGGTCTGGAAGGATAACAGAAGCAGCCTGTGAATCGAATAGCTGAATTAAGCAGGAACTCAAACCATTGATTTCTACAAGTAGCTTGCAAAAACATGCACCAAGGAAAATAATTTTCAGCAATTCAAAGCAGAACCTTCGGCTAAGTGGTGACTCTGCCCTTAAAATAGGCTAAATAGTGTGTTCTACAACCGCACAAAATACTGGAGCCTACCAGGGACCACATGCCATATTGCACCAGCAGCAGAAGACAGTGCCAAGTAAATGCTGAAATTCAATATACACACAAACATGCTTTGCAACTCCACCACTCTTCTGTTAGTAAGAGTTTTAGATGAACTGGACTGACATTTTTGGTAGTAAAACACTAGTCCCTGCGAACCAGGATTCAGTGTAGAAAAACAGATAGAGGACTTCTCAACCACTGAAACATAAGCTGTGGACAATGCAAGACCAGAGACACATCTCACACGTGCTGCATCCAAAAAACCTTGGAGAGAACACGGAGGAAGCAAATGGTGAAATCATGTCACTGCCAAGTACCTAAGCAGGTTTGTTTCACCATCGTCCCTTAATCCAGCTGATCCTGCCATGCTTCACCTTTTTCAAGATCCCTTCACAGTTTTACTATCCAAACTCCTTCCCCAGGTTCCTTGTCTTCTGCAGTTCATTAGTTCTAAGCACTCTTCTAGCAGCTGCTTTGGTCACCACACAGGGGTTTCTTGAGAGTTTACTAGAATAGATCTTCCTCTTCATTCATCTCCTTCGCTCTTGGCAAGGAAGTCCTGGGTTTCTGCTGTGTTTCTTTGCCCCACAGGGAACCAGGTCATAGACATTGCTCCTGGAAACACTGCAGGAAAAGATACTACCAAGGGTCCTAAAAAAACACACACCAACCCCACAAAATCCCCCCCAACAATTCCACCAAAAGCTTAGCTCAAATAGCACTCAATGATGCACAGATCTATGTATTGGATAGACAAGGAGAGCACTAAGGCAGCATGATATAAACTTTGTTTTTATATGCATACTTCATCCTTGCTCCTACAAACACTATTGCCTGCCAACTCCTTGACAACATCCATCTCTACCCAACTGTACACCAGTATACAGCACGAGTGAGAAATATTCCTCACTCAGGGCATCAAACCAACCCCTAGAGTGATAAACAGCCATTCACCTCTCTTCACTGATCATGCTGAGAGTTCAGTTTCCTTGGTACATAATTTAAGCACCTGACATTAAGTAATGTCAATACCCAGTGAAGTAAACCAGGTTTGTCAGCTGCCTGAAGACCCTTCAAAGACCAGTCACGGCTACTGTGAAATTGGCAGAGCGCTTACAAGGACAGTGGAGAGCAGAAGAAAACTTGAAAAATAAAAATAAGACTTCAATGCCCAGCAAAATATTTAGTGGTCTTTAGGTTAAAACAGAGTTTTCTGTGAATATTTTCATTCAACACTTTAAATACATTTGCTTTGGCTACGCTCTCATTCCTGTCATGTCCAATTTCCATTAGCTTTTAGGAGATGTATATTATATATCAGCCACGCATTAATCCCACACTCTCATTTTACGTAACAGAAAAAGCACGTGTTCTTGCCCAAGCAGTAAACCTCCAAACTTCCTAACATCCCAAAAGCCCCGAGAGTGCAGCTCCGCAAAGCACTGGGGGCTCTGCCCAGACTGTGCCCACACATGTTCCTTGCAAGGCAGGCAGGCACCAAGTGCTCTGCTGCAGCAAAACCAGCGCCCTCCATGTCTTCCCTCAACACAACCCACCAATGGTCTCCCCCAGTAACTTGTGTTGCACTTCTTTATGACTAGAAACAAGCAAACAATGGAACACCCCCACCCCCCTCTTTTTTCGCTAGGTCCAACGGTGCTCTTTATCCATCTCCTTTTCCCCCCTTCCGCTCCACAAAAAGCAAGAAAGCAAATAATGTAGCTGACTGTTTGGAAATGAATCAAAACAGTCAAGCAGCAGAAGGAGCAAAGACCAAGACAAGTATACAGATTTCGTTCTAAGCCCTGTGTCTGCAGGCTTTGTAATACCAAAAATGTAATACTCATAATGACTTACAGGTACGTGTGTACCCTCAGCACAGCAATACATTGCACAGCAACACAACTACACAGACGTTCCAAAACTCAATTGAAAGAAACACTATGGAAGAAGACAGACCACTACAATTACCTCATTTAAGATTTTCGCTACAGAAAAAGTATTCGATGGAATCATGCTGCAAAAGGCACTGGAATAGGGTATACTGTTTTATCACTGATCTGGCAGAACACAAGAAATAAGGTTTCTTCCTATGGTGGATGCACAGAGCTGATTAATCCCACAGCTACGGGGAAGCCAGACCAGAGGAGTCAAAGAAAGCCACAGGGAAAGCAAATGGATTGTGGAGAGAGTATTTCAGGGCCTGAGAACAGAGCGGGAGCGCTTGCGTGGGCAGCCAACAGATGCTGCTCCAGGCTTCCAGCAAGCAGCAAAACAGGGAGGGACGGGTAAATGCTGGGGTTTACTTGTTGTTTTAATTTGAGCAATTGGAGGAAGATGACAATTTAAGGCACTGCCCCCTGGATAGCTCTTCTATTTCTCCTGAGTCTCCAATTATTATTTTTTTTTCTTTCTCTTCAATACCCTCATTTCCCCTAAGTATGCACTCATCAGCAACTTGCACTCCCCAGAAGTCCTCCCACTAGCTATCTGGAAAGAGATTCATGCTAGAGGGCATAACACTCTTCTAACATGTAGATGCCTTTAAAACCACAAGTCATCTTCAGAAACCAAATTGCATGGAGGTGCATGAAGAATTCCTCCAAGACCTATTTTGGAAGCAAGTGAATTCAGCCAACTCACAAACATCAGCAGTAATTTCAATCCAGTAAGCATGTTTGGTATTCTCAAAACCTTCCCCCAAACCACACACCTCTTTGCACGTGCACTTCTTTTAAAAGTATTTTTTTCTTGGTCTGTTTTTATGCTCACTTTTTGCCCTCAATAAAAATGTTTTCCGGGTGAGCCCTGGAGAACCAAACAGACCAAACACTAATGCTCATATGGAATTTATTTAAAGGGGGGGGGAAAATCCCTTAAGTTGAGTAGTTATATTATTTTGAACTGGTTTTATGTTTTATGCGTACATAGTGGAGCTGGAATTTCAGGGCTGGCTTTCGTTTGCATTCATCATGAAACATTTGTTATATGAGCTGCTGCTACTGCTACCAAAACAGCTGCTGCTCACTGCTACAAAACCAGAGATCAACTCAACAGTTTCTTTCTTCCTCTGGAAAGTCTAGCTGGCAAATGAGGCCTGCTGTTTCTACAGAAAAATTACGTTTGTTTGGCTTCACTATCATCCTTGCCACCTTTGGCTACCCAGCACACGGATTTGAAACAGAAAGGATAAATCGGAGCAAGAGCAGGAGCTGATGCTCCCTACAACTAAACGTAGATCAGAACCACAGCTGTAGGAACTCCCTGCTTTGCACCAGGGGCAGCACCTCAAATGTGAATGTCTTTCCTTCAGCTGCTCTTGAGATTTAGCCAGGATTTAGCCTTTCTGTCCTGCGTCATCATTTTCTGCCATCTGGAAAAACTGAGCCATGGCTTGATCTAGCTTTGCATAAAAATTTCTTTGCCATAGAAATGCTGCTACCCAGTGGTGAGGGCGATCTGCTTTCCTTCGCATTAAAAAACACCCACCCATCTGACAATCTGTGCACTTTCCTACCAACCTGGACACAGACCAGGACCAGGAGCATCAGCGGACTGCAGTCCTGAGTGCTGAGGACAGACCTCCTGAACTGCATGTACGCTGCATTTTAATGCATTGCTTTGTTACGATTACTAAAACACTTCAGTGTTGTTCTTGTTGCTTCCTGGCAATTTCATATTGGCAGTGACCTCTCTCACCTCAGTCTCATCTTTTTAAAAGAACAATTATCCCAGGCTGGAGCACAGTCCCTGTGGGACTCCCTGGCTTGTTTAAAGTAAGGGGAGACTACCGAACAATTAATGCGTACCTCTTTAACCAATTTTATCCTGCAGGAGAATGTTCTCTCATATCCTGACAACTTACTTTCTTGAAGAGCTTTTGGACACAGACCCTGCTGAAAATCACACCTGTACCATCTCATATCCCTGTGCTCGCTGACTCCTTCAAGGAACTAGTTGATTTGTGAGGCTCTACAAACACCATACTGCCTTTTCCCAAGTCCGTATTAATCCCATTCTTTATTATAGTTTCTACCAGTATGTAAATTGGATTCTTTCATCTGTTGCTGTCCAGATGATCAATGCACCCCTTTAAAAGCTTGGGGTCATGTTAACTGCCTTCCATTCTTCCAAAATAGCTGCTGATTGAATGGCAGAGTTGGCAATTTCAGATCCAAAAAGATCCTGGGTGAATACTAGCTCTGACAGCAGCACTCCTCTGACATTGCCAAGGAGGAAAGATAGCTGAGGAGAAAAAAAGGCCACACCCTAACACCAAATCCGTTATCTGTATTATAGATGGCATCTGCAAGTAGCTGAAAAGTTACTCAAATTGAGTCCAAACAGCACAAGTACAACTCAAAAGATGAGACTCATAAAGTGCAGTAACAATTGTGCAAATGTTGGAGATAGAAAAAGCAGCCCAACTGGAAAGAAGATACTAATTAAAGAACACAATGGGAATGCAATTTGTAAGAAAGGGAGGAGATGGAAGATGAGCCTAGAGAGCAGCGGAGGGGAGGACACTCTTTCTCACTACATTTATAAATTTGTGATTCCACTCCAAGAAGAGAAAAAAAAGAAGAAAAAAGGAATCTTCCTAGCCATATTTAGTAAAAACCTCTTCTCTTGCTATAGCTTCTTGGAGAGCAAGTTTTCATGAGGGACAGATAAAAAGGCTGGGAAATTCCAACTGGGAAAAGAAGTAGGGAGCATAAACTCCAAGAAAGACTCACTCTTGGAAGAGCAAGGGGTCAGCCCGCCAGCACCACAAACTGCCTCCAGGGCAGGTAACGCAAAGGGGCTCGTCGGAAGGAGCACGGGTAGGGTGTGAAGCTGTGCTCAAGTGAGCAGGTTATCCCCTCGGGAGTGATGGCTGGGGGACACACCGGAAGGACTCCTGTGAAGCAGCTGAGAGCTACACTGCTAATCTATTTCCTTCGTTTTAATTCTTGTAACTTTGTAATCAAGGGCCAACTCTTGCACTTTGCTGGAATTTACTCTACTAATTTTCCCCCTTCTTTTCTAGTAATAATAACAGTGGTCTTAAGATGACTTAGAGCACAATGCACTGTGTCCTCTGGGAGTAACTGGTCTATTTACAGATGTACTCTGGGGACGTCTCTTCCCTGAGAGTGCCTCTGTGCCACCTCTCCCAGCTACCCACCACTGTCTCCGTCTCCCCAAATCTCCGGTGGGCCACCTAGTTCTGATGTGGTCCAAAAAAACCTTTTGGTATTAACTTTAACGCCTTTAGGAAGCTGCATGCCAGAAAGCACCTTGCTGTAATTTCACACCTAACTTGTCAGAATTTATGCTCTTTCATGTTTTCCTCATTTTAATTATTACAGCATTTTAATTATTATAGTAGCTCATTTGTATCACTGTAAAAGCCTGATTTCAAATTGCAATGTTTATGTGAAAACCCAAGTAATTCCTTAGGAATGGCTGCTCGTCCCCACTGTACATAAAACACAGGTAAAAGCTTTTTTATAACTAAATTTAATTTCTGCAGTTATTTTACCTTTAATATTTTTCAAAAAATTTCTGAGCCACTAAAGATACTGTCTCACGGTACTTGCATGGCTCTGGAAAGATGCCTCAGGGATAAGAATAATCGGTTTAACCTGTAACCTATTCTATCACTGATATGGGCAGGACTTAAGATCAGTCTGAGGGAAAAACACTGTAGCCTTCTTTGAAGACTGAAAATATGATTATTGTCCTAAAAGCAAAGTGAATAGTCAGCTCTGAGATCTGCTCCATAGTGTTCCTGTGCCTTCAATGCCAAATATGCTCAGTTAAAAGATGTTTTTCCCCAAACACTGACCCTGAAAACACACCATGGGACTCAATGATAATCGAGCTAAATTCTCAGTTGTTTTTGTCCTATTTTATTAATAAAAGTTTTTCAAATTCCAGCCTCAGCCACTTCGTGCAACTTGCTTGTTTCCATGTAGGTGAAATGAAGAGCTGTGCAAATGTACTGGAGCTGCAGCTGGGAACAGAGGTAGGCCTATTAAATGGGATCTAATGGCCGTCTGCCTCCTCCTCTATGCCTTCTGTTGCCTGAATCAGAGGTCAAAGCTGTCAAAGAAGCAATTTGCATAACCTGTTACTGCTATACTTCTTATTCAAATGCTATTTATAAAGCAGAAGCAGTAACAAGAGGTTTAGCTAGAATGTTACTGATTAAAATAGCATTACGATTTTATTTAGTAAGTTAGTCAAGAAGGAATGAACTGTTGTTGCAAGCTTTAATTGTCAGTCATTAAAAAGTTTGTGGTGTTTTGTCATCAGGGACCCCGGATTATTTATGAGATATCGCTAATGCTGTATGTGAATGCAGATTTGTCTCTGTGCCAGAGCTTTAACAAAGCTGCTTGTCCATGGGTTTTTCAGTTTGTAATACTAGGAACAGGAAACATTCAAAAGATGCATCAGGGAATCAAACTCGGATAAATAGCAGGAGCACTGTTATAAACCATAACATCTCTAGTGACTGATATGCTCATTAGATAAACATGACAGTTGCTTGAAAGATACCAGCACCAACCCTTCAAAATGATCTTGTGACACACACAAAAAATACACATGAATTCTTGATACATGGGATGCAAGGGTTTGGCTGACTGACCCCTTGGGATTTAGACCACAAATAAGTTTTGTTTTTACTGCAACAATGTATGAAGTTACATCTGTGTGGGTTTAGTCCAAAACCAGACAGCCCATCAATAGATCTGATGAAAGGAAATTGAAACAATGCAAGCATCACGAAGCTGTGGGATGAAATGCAAAGTCTGGAAGCTGAAGTCTCTTGAAATTGCACTAAAAGACGAAGATGATGCTGTAGGTGGTCTCAGCCTTCATAACCCTACAGGTGTAAACACATTATACAGGAAGTTTAGAGACAAGAAACTCTGCTCATGATGGAGAGGCTCAGACAAGAGCATGGAAAAAATAAAGTGTGTTTGGCTTCAGGTAAAGACCATGGCAGATGATGGGAAAGAGCAATAGGAAAAAAGTGGTGGAGAAGAATAGGAAAAAAGTAGCAGACTGCAGAGCACAAGCTCTGTATATATGTGTATTTTAGCCCAAAGAAAGGAAAGATTCAGTAACACTATGAAAAAATACTTAGCCTATCTCTACAATACATTGTAGGTTGTTAGAGCTGGTCTATGAGCTCACGTGTCCAGAAACTTTAGTAGAAGAGAAACATTTGATTTAGGTTTTTCAAAGGATGATTTAAGGGAACATGGACTTCACCTTCCTCTACAGCTCATTCTGCGCAGAGCCTTTACAAATTCAACTCCCATGAAAATCCAAGCCTAAAATAAGGATTTAAAGATTTGCATTGTAAGTGGCAAGAAGAGAAACCACACCCTTCTTTGCCATGTTCAGTGGTGAGACCTGGAAGGTGGCCAACCTCCCCGAACGCCAGAAGTGCTGGGCAGAGGCACTGTGGATCAACACTGTCCCTCCTCATTCCTCCAGTTCATGAACCATGCCCCCCATCTCAACCTGCCGATATGAAATGCATCGACTTCTCACCTGATCTAAGTGATTATTGTTGGTGCTGCTGTACTTACGAAGTCAACCAGTCATCTTGACTCTGGGAGAAAGCAGAACCATAGTAATATGTTTGGCAGATGGACCTGCAAATCGCATTTCACTGCACCGTAAGCTCAGGGAGCAGATTTACCTGGAGTGAGTATCATTGTCATGTCAGGCTGACAGCTACCTCACTTTGTGGCTCAAAACGTGCCATTCATTTTGGGCCACAAGATGTATTTATAGGCAAATGCCCTGCTCTGTAATCACGCACATAAGTGCTAACTCCCATCTAACACACTAGCAGGGAACACTAAATACAGCAGGCTTGAGCCTGGATGCATACAAGCTCCATGTGGGCTTGGAAAGCCACGCCAAACTCTCTTGCCGCTCTTTCACTGTTGCTTGAATTTTAGCAATGAGACTGATACTATCTTGGATAAATCTTTTGGTGCCACAGTTACGTCTCTCATGCAACACACTCGTAGCCTGGAGTGGCTTCACCTTGCCCAGCAGAAGAAGAACCGCAGCTGTTAGGAGCTGCCAATCTTTGCAGCAGACCTTGCCACAGAGAAGTTCAGCGTCTGAGACAAATCTTCCAAAGACCTATCGGATCTTTTGAAAAACACAAAGTCATGAGAAAGCCCAGAAGTGCTCAAATCCTTCCAAAAGCTCCTATTCTTAAAACTGCTTAGTTTAGTCACAATGGGATTTGAAAACTCTGAAAGACAGAAACCAGCATATTTTCCTTTTACGGAATTGGAAAAGAAAGGCTATTTCCACTGATTGTGCTTATCACTGATTGCTGCATCCATTAACTTCAAGGCACCCCAGATCAGGCAGTCCAGTTTTGTCCCTGCTCTCCAAACCTTGTATTTTCATGGCTGAAAAGCTAAATAACGTATCTACAGCTTTTGACACTACCTTCAGCTTTGTAAAACAAACCAAGGAGCAGATAAATTGTGCAGAATGTCCCAGACGCTTTTGACCTAATTGGGAACAAATGTCTTTGGGGATACGCACTGTGACTCTTCCTCTTTCCCTGCCTTTCTTGCACACAGAGAACTGGGAATTTGTTTTACAAGAAACAAAACCACAATTAACACTCTTCCTAGAGCTTAAACTGCCTATTTTAGCATACACATTCTTTTAGAGCATTCTTCTATGTAATTTTGGAAGTTTAGACTTCAGAGAGAGAAGAAAGGAATGGTTTGTTCGCATTTCCTATTTTTATTTTCTATTTTCAGAACAGGATGTTAGGTGATAAAGAAGAAAACGCCACCCAGGCAGAATGTAAATTCACATGTGCTATTATCACTGGCACGATGTTCAAGTCCTCTGAAAGTCCTGAAAAAGCAGGGAGACTACACCACCTTCTGGACAAATTTTTAAGTCGCACATACAGCTCGCTTCACATAATGGATGGGAACGTGCCACAGAAAGTGTCATGCAGTGAAGTTACTTCCCAAGGCCAACCTCATGTTTCACCTCCACATGAAATTTAGAATTTTCCTCTTCTGTAGAAAACTTTCATAAACAGTGATTTCTCTTGAGAGTATTATCAAGGGAAAGCACAAAGCTGTTTTTAGAGTGTGAGGCAAAAAAAAAAAAAAAGACAGCATGTTTGGAGTCTCCAAAGTTTTTGAACATTTGAATGTGTTCAAATTTTTCCCAAATTCTGTTTTAAGAAAGAAGCAGATGCAAAGAAATGATGCAAAAAAATCTCAGCATTTAAACTGAATCTAATCCAAACTGCTTTTATTCTCACATCAAGAGTGCAGACGCTTGTAGGAGAGAGAAAGGTTGTACATTTGTGCACCAGAGATGAGCCAATATATTCCCTTTCCACAAACCAGTCGCAACGCCCTCTAGGAAGTACAGCTCATGCGAAGCAGGCAGACTATTAGAAGCTGCAGATCACTTGTCCTAATTTTTTTTGTTTCCTTTCATTTTGTGCTGAACAAAGGCAGAATATAAGATGATCACTATTTAAGGACACTGCACAAAAAGCATTGTCTCCTTCCATCAGACTTCTTTCAACGTTTCTTACCCAGAGTGTTTGCTCTTGGAGGTTGTGCCTGCAAAGACATCCATTCCAGTTTCTCAGAGCGAAAGAAGAACAGTAGGATCTTCGCATCCTCCTTCCTACCCTCAACGGTATGAGCTTCAACAAGGCCAAGTGCCAGGTCCTGCACTTGGGCCACAACAACCCCATGCGTTGCTACAAGCCTGGGGAAGTGTGGCTGGAGAGCTGCCTGGCAGAAAAGGACCTGGGGGTTCTAATTGACAAGTGGCTGAATATGAGCCAGCAGTGTGCCCAGGCGACCAAGAAAGCCAATGGCATCCTGGCTTGTATTAGAAATAGTGTGACCAGCAGAAGTAGGGAGGTGACTGTCCCTCTGTACTCAGCACTGGTGAGGCCACACCTTGAGTACTGTGTCCAGTTTTGGGCACCCCAATACAAGAGAGATATCGAGGTGCTGGAGCGAGTGCAGAGGAGGGCAACGAAGCTGGTGAACAGGGCCTGGAGAATAAATCTTATGAAGAGCGATTGAGGGAGCTGGGACTGTTTAGTTTGAGGAAGAGGAGGCTGAGGGGAGACGCCATCACTCTCTACAACTACTTGAAAGGACATTGTAGAGAGGTTGGTGCTGGTTTCTTCTCACAGGGAATTAGCGATAGAACAAGAGGGAATGGCTTCAAGCTGCAACAAGGTAGGTTTAGACTGGACATTAGGAAAAAATTCTTCACAGAACGAGTGGTCAGACACTGGAATAGGCTGCCCAGGGAGGTGGTGGAGTCACCATCGCTGAATGTGTTTAAGAGTCATTGAGATGTGGTGTTGGGGGATATGGTGTAGGGGAGAACTTTGTAGAGTGGGGTTGATGGTTGGACTTGATGATCCCAAGGGTCTTTTCCAACCTGAATGATTCTATGATTCTATGATTTGCTTTCTTCATATCACAGCAACTTTTCCAGCAATGACCCTCAGTTCCTGAACATTTCCCAATGCATAGCATCCACATCTTGCCAGAGCAGCCCAAGAACAGGGTGGGAGAAAGGCTGCCACAAGAGTTTAGTACTAAAGGTATCAGTCAGACGACGGGGAGCACTGCTAAGAAAGCGATGGGCTGGGAAGGGGGTATAAGGAAAGAAAGAAAAACCTTGCCCAACCTTCTCCACTTGCAAAGGGTTTCATTTTGACAAGGAATGGGAAAATGCTCTTTTCCGCTTCCAGCACAGGAATCATTTGAAGGCATGCCCCACCTTCAGTGCTGTCCTTGCACAGGAGCAATCTTCAGCACAGTGCAAAGGTTTCCCACCCTTTTCCTAACTCCATCAAAGGCAGCTTCATCATCTCCCTTACAAGGCCTCAGCCTTGCGATAACGACAAATGGCAGCATCTCCCTCCTTACTAGGTTTAAAGGGAAGGGGAAGCTCATAAATAGAAAGTGTCAAGACTGTGTCACCAGTATTCATGAACAGGATGGATTTAGAAAATCAGCAAGTTTATATTACCCTGGATAATACTACTACTACAGTTAAAAACACTCCCTGAAAATGTGATTCTTAAGGAGAATCACATTTGTATTGCATTTTCAAGAAAAGCACATTTTACAGTTTACCTGAACAATATATTTTCTTCCAGCTGACAGCATGAGCAATTTCATTGCACTCAATAAAATTCACTGTTTGAAAAGCTTAAGTCAGTTTGGAGTAAGTACTTGCTTTAGAGTAAGATCTGCACATTCTCCACGCAAAATGTAACGTTCAAGAAACAAAGATTTTTTTTTTCTGGTATTGGGAAGAAGTGTTTTTATAGGGCTTCTGATGCCAAAGAAAATTTATGAAGTCCTGCAGAAAGGTAAGAGAATATGGGCTATTTCTGAGGTGATAAAAAATATTTTATTGCCTATTCTTTTACATTAGATGCTGTTAACTTCTACCCCATGTCACAGAAGTTGACAAGGCAGAAGACAATTCTATGTTTTGCTGTGTATAGCGTGTATTTTTTGCCTCTTAAAAACACCAAAGATACGAAACCCACACGTGCCTATTTCAAAAGAAACTGTGTAAGTATTTCCCGCTTTCTGGCTACCAGCCAGGCTACGGAAGTGAGCTACAGCCAGCAAAAATGAACAGCACTAACCAATTATTTTTCCTTCAGTTGTGCTCCTCAGCGCGAGGAGAGATTTTACATGTAAAGTTATGCTTTAACTATTTCAGGCCTTTCAAAGAGTTAAGGAATACTTCGAAATTTTGAAGTAAATATAATCCAAGGCTCTGCAATTGGACCCTATCTGCTTCAATGCTGGGGAAAAAAGAAAGACAAAATTCTGAGCAAATTTTACTGAGTTAGCAAAGAAGTCTAGTAAACACAGTATTTATTTATTTATTTATTTATCCTGCCCATCTATCGATCCATCTATCTATCCAATAATCTGTCCCACCCTCCACTCCCTCCGTCACAATCTCTTGTCAAAGGCAGTTCTGGCTGTCAAGACAGGAAAAGTTTGTCATTTTGGACAAGACAGGCAGCAAAAAAAGAGAGCCCTTTCGCAATTCTTGACTTGGTATCAACATTAAGAAAACAATTTCAAGGAGAGAATGGAAAAGGAGAAAAACAGGAAGCCTGCAGCTCTAAAGTACTCTACAAGATAAAACCAGACTGGTTCCAATGAAAACTTTAGCACCACAATGAACTTTGAGATTTTGTTGCACGTTGTTATAAAACACATAAGTCAAAATATCTGACATATGGATTAGCTGAAGGCAACATTTTTAATGAATGAAATAAAATTTGATGTAGAAAATTATCCTCCTACTGTCCTCTGACACTAAAATTTCCTGTCATGTAGAGTTGCCAACTTTTTTAAACTCACAAAATTCGAGAAAAATTTGTGCGCACTTCAGAACGTGACATCGTCAAAAAGAAAAGAAAACCAGCACAGAACAAACACACAGCAGCTGGCAAGCAAAATATATTAAAAATCTCAATAACCAACTATTAGTGATAACGTCTGAACAAGTGAACTGCATTTAATTAATTTAATTTTTTTATTTTTCCATTCTTCACAGTTTCGTTCTGCCAGCTTATGTAAAGCGAATCATTAGGATCACCGACAAAAGCACTCAAGTCGTATTGCATTAAGCACTTACCTGTGTCATTACATATATAGACAGACATTTCTGTGCACTCTGATGTAAACTACCCACTATCTATCTGATCAACAGTTCCTTAATAAATGTTGTTACATGGTGACTCGGATGAGAAATTTTACTACAGACACAGAAGAAACAAAGAAGCTTGAATGTGGCTTGCATGGTTAAAAGAAATAAGAGGTGAGGAAAATTTTCCATATTTCCTGATTTCTATTAGCATCAACCTATACTGAAGGTTCCCGATAAGAAGAAGGTTGCTTGGATGGGAGCTGTAGTGATCTGGTGCCTGCCCAAAGCACCTGTACCAAGGGAGGAGGGTCACAACTTTGGAAAGAAGAAGGGGTTTAACCCAGAACTCTCGCAGACATATCTTAAATGCACGCATGTTTTTATGGGTCTGATAACATCCAGCAGCTCGCCTCCTACAGCAAGAGGTAGGTGCTTTTAATTTGGTTTATATTATGATGTTGGTGGGACAGCAATCACCGACTTCCTACTCTGCTTTCTAATCTATGTAATCCACTACAGTAATGCTTTAGTGTTGGATGGAAATTGCTTTCCTTTGGTTACTTTCTGCTTCAAAGCAGCTCTACAACTCCAATTTTTGAATTGTGTCTAATCCAGAACTGCTTACTGCAGTGGACTCTGGTGCAGAGATTCACTGACCTGGAAGTGAATCACCTTTCTGTACATGGTCCTTCACTGTGTTTTTCTTGTCTCAAGATATTCAACTGATAAAAGGTAAGTTCTGGAAAAGCTTTACTTTCTTTATACAAAAAGAGGAAAGACTGCCATTAAGAGTATCTCAGGTGGAGCAGCAGGCCAGCCAAGAAAACTATAAATTGCATAGATTTAATCTGCAAGTGTTAGTTGCAACAAAAACGTCACTTTTGGCCCAAAGTATCTGCTGCTTTGTGGGATCACCACATAGCTGGGCAGAAAAACACCTCTTCTTCCCAGCACTTCGTGATGCAACAGCAGAGGGTGTTGCAGATCAGGTCTAAGGTGCCCTGAGGAGAACAATGTAGGATTTCTTACACAGCACTTAGATTTTTTTTATTTTTTATTTTTTTTTCCTTTCTGGTTGATTCTGTTAAGTTTTTTGAAAGCATTAGCACCCACTCAGAAATAACCTGCAAATAATTATGATTGGAAAAAAGCTCCAAACATATGCATGTATGAAAAGAGGACGCGAGAGTTAACACAAGGAAACTGTTTCCTTTCTATTGTTCCTCGTCAGTAAGAGAATGGGAAAAATAAGCCAGAAGTGCAATCTGCATGGGGAATACTGAAGGAAAGAGATGAATTGTCAGACATGACAAAAGACCAGTCTTATGCATGAAATCCCAAAGGAAATCACTGTCCTGAAATAGGGTATCAAATCTCCCCCAGATACTGGAACATACACAGAGAACAGAAAGTTTATCCAGTTTATTCTGGGAGATTGCTTATTTCACATGTGACGATTTCTAAGGCATCCTGATGAAAATCGAGACCCTACGTGCTGTTTGTTAGCTTCCCCCATTGTAAAAGAAGTGAAAACCTGTGGTGCTCAGAACAGCTGTGGAAATCCTACAGATTCCCAAAGCAAAGTGTGATCATTGCAAAGAGAGCATCCTTCTGTTGATCCTCCACCTCCCTCTTGTCTAACATCCCCATGGAAAAACCCTGGAGATCGAATTGTGCAAACCTTTAAGAAGATTTCCACTTACTACAAACGTAGGTCTTTTTATTTTTTACAAAATTTACAAAGAAAAGAGAAATAACTGGTCCAAAACTGGGCACTGCTCTCATGTCAATACCATACCATGCTCTCTTTATGTCTGTTATTTCGCAAAATAACTCTATGGCTGCAAACAGATAATGACACACTGAAAACATGTTCAGAGGAGGAATGCCACACTATTCCTGTAATAGCTGTATCATTGCTAAATACAAAATTTTCAAAGATGCATTCTGGAAGCAGGGATTGGTGGACAGTCACCCATAATTCCTGATTACTGCGATAGCTGCTCCCAGTCAAAAGCCAGCCATCAGCTGCATGCATTACAAACAAAATTCAATCTTTGATCCACGTGTTTTTAATATACAACTTGGTACAAAACACACATTTCAGTGGCTGTAGGCATTTCACGCTGACATGAATGCAAACGAGTCAACAAGCAAGAAGGGAAGTTTTACCCCTCCCTGGTTTATATGATATTGATGGCCTAGCCGAATGTAAGCAGCAAATCAGTTCTGCTGGAATGACATGCACAGCACCACAGAAGCATCGTATTTCTTGATTTAGGCATAGCACGCAAGACTGCCTTCTAAAGAAGTCAGCAACATATAAGCATTGGGAGGGATGGGCTGACATGGAGAAGAGAGAACCCTTTCAGCGTGACTGGGGGCTGCAAATTAAGGCCTAGGTTAAGTGCGCTCTGTTTCGACTTCTCTACTCAAGTCCACCTAAGTCTTTTTCCTGAGCATGCTTTGTACCTAAAGTGCTATAAATACGCATTCTTATTTGTACTTTACCTAAACTCAGTTTAACTGGAGGTTCATTTCATTGTAATTGGTTAATATCACAGCAACTCTTAGTCAAGGTTGCGGGAAAATAAATATCCTGGTACTGGAGAATCCCCCAAAGTGTACAGCTCCCCAAAACTTTTCTTGAAAGTTTACTTAGGTAGGTATTGCTGACACCATTTTGAGAGTATTTTTACAATATTATTTGAGAGCTGAGAATGACAGAACTAAAAGAAGAAAAAGCCACTCCACTGGTGAACGGGAAGCTTTCTGGCACGTGGCAAGATCACTGGAGCACCAAGTGCTTGCCCAGGAATGAAAACCACATAGTAACACTAAGAATAAAAGCAGAATATGTACCCTTTCCCATCAATCAAATCTGCTCCCTAAAAGGGAGATAAATCTCTTCATTGACTCAGTAAGACATAAACACTTACCTTTCAGCAGCCATGCAGGTTTTGCCAAAGTTTCTATAAGAATAGCTTTTTAATGGAAAAAATTTACCTGGGTTTTTGTAGATGCTGAGCACATCCTTGAAATAATGAGGTAAGAATCTTTCTAATAAAAGCAGCACATCCTCCAGCTCCTCCAGAATGCCCACAAGCAGAAAATTTTCATTAACGTTCAGCTTTGCTCTTTCAAGGGCCCATTCACCAGGCTCCCTGTATGAAATTAAGCAGGGAGGGAGAGAAAAGAAAAAAAAATAAAAGAGTTTAAATATGCATTTACTTCAGAAATTCAAGCCAAGAACACAAAAAATATTCAGTGCCATACTTACAACAGAACATTAAAAAAAACCCCATCAAACCTGAGCAGTTTACTGAGCTTTTCCGCACAACAGCTAGACTTGGTTTGGCACGTAGAAACATGATCGTATTAAAAGGAGGTTAATCACTGCATGGAAGTACTCAGTTCTATAGACATCTTTCACCAAGTTGTTTAAAAGCTCACACTTCTGAATATTTCAATATCTTGACTCAGAATCACGGTCCACCTCACGAGAGGAACGACTTCCCTGGGTGATGATGGGTGCTAAGGGATGGCAGGATCCCTGAACCACACCAGGAGAACTGCTGTGAGCAACCACTGCCTGCCGTTACCCAGTGATTACTGCACAGGAGGCCACCGGCCTGTTTCCTGCCCTGCCCTTCATTTTAACTTCTGCCAAAGGCTCCAGGAGCTTCCCCTTCCCTGACATTATCCCTGACTGCCCTGCAGCTCTGCCACAGAATTTGCATTTGTTTGCTCTGACTGATACTGGTTTTGAAGATCACTTTAGTGTTATTCTATCTTTTTCCCCACTGGGAGAAGGTGGCAGGACACCAGTACATCTTTATGCTTGTCTCATAGTTTCATGGAAGCACAGTTAGGTTCGACAAGCATAGGAATCCTAAGTCCCTTGGATGAATTCGTATTAATTTATATCCTGGGAACAGCAGTCAGCATTCATATTGATAAGGGATATAATGCCAGTGTCCTAAACTAAAGGAAATCATCTTTTTCTCAGGGTCCAGACGGTATGATGAACATCTTTAGTCATGCAGGCTACCTGAGAGGGGCTGGAGATCACACCTCTTCCCTGAGTCCATTAGGCTACTGCACATTCTATGCGATAGTGAACTTCCAACATTTGTCAGAAGCTCTCCTCATGACACATGGAAAAGCTCATTGCTCTACACTAGAGCAGACCTGGAGCAGGTTTTCATTCCCTACCACCTTCTTTGCATTGGTCCATGTTCTGGAAGAGCAGAGTGTCCTAATAAATACTACTACCCTCCTTCTTGCAGCTCCTTGTGAGATTAGGAAGTAGCTGAAGGAAGTGCAAGAGCATGATAGGAGACACATCTATAATAAGCTACAAAGCAGTACTTCAATATACTACTTGGGAATCTCATAGAGATATGTTGTGAAAGTATTCAGGCATATCACTGTTGTTCATGGGATTACTCATATATACAAGTTAGGTGTGCAAAGATAAGCATTTGCAAATGAGGCCAAAATAAATTAAATTTAAAAAAAAGGCGTAATGAAAATAAAGTCATGAATCTGTTTTGTTTGTTAATCATACCTTTGATTATGCCAAAAAACTAAAGCAAGATTTTACAGCAAGGATACTTAGAAACTGAGACATAAAAATTAACACATTTTCACTTGTTATTACTGCTACAAAAAGGTATGGCTTTTGAAAGAAATTTTTGAAGACTTGTGCAGTTGTTCCACTATGGAGAAGCGGTGACAATACATAAACAGAATACCTTGAAGTTGAAAAAACCTAATAAAGAACATGCTGTGACCAACAATACAAAAGTATTTGAAAACAAGAAGGTATTTAAAATTGTTCATATATTATTGCATAAAAGTTTACTAAGCAGTATCAATAATACAGCAATATGAGCATAGCATAGCATAAATAGACACAATAAAAATGAGCTAGGCTCAATTAGAGCAGTAGAAGGCTATACTTTACATAGTTTTAAGCATGATTACTATTGCTTACGTGGACATAGAAACCTGAGATATAGACCTAATATGAGCATCTGAGCAGAGCTAAAATACGCATTACAAAATTACAGCGCAGGTAAAATGAGTAAAGAGCACATACGGTCACTGCCATTCCCACCTTGCCAACTCAGAAAAGAAAAATCCACATAAATACATCCAGATTTGATGAATCATTCAAGTATTACATCAAGAAAGAAGAGTAGTACTCTATTTGTATTACCCTCCAAAAGATATGCATATGGTTACCATGAACAGCACTACATTGTACTTACACTTTTCTCTTGTACTTCAACTACCTGTTGCCTCGTTATTAGCAGCTTCTGACAAAATGTTGGCAACAGCTATTGCTGAACAAATTGGGATACCTTGCATATATTTACCTGCATCTTGGATGTTGTCCACAGAAATACGGTATGATGTAAAATAACCTGGGATTGGAACATTCAGGGTAGTTTTCAAGGATACAGACATTAATGTCCTGTGGGGGAGGAAAGAAAAGCAAAGCGTTAAATACTGCATTTTCCTTTCTCTATTAACAAGTGTTTTCTTTATCTCATACTTTATACAGTCATTTCAGAGTCAAAGAATTGTGCTGAGGCTATACCAAACACCTTAAAAGCCATCGACCGGTCAATTTATCTAATTCTAAATAGCATGAGAAAGTTTCAGAAGAGGGGAAAAAAATAAGTTATTTTGTTCTAAAATGCAAAACCCACATTTTTTTTCTTGCTGCAAATAACACAATTATTATATTAAGATTACTGCATGATTCAAAGTGGGACACATGGATCAACTTTCATATTGAGTTATATTTAAAATATTCAGGAGATTATTTTCATTGATTCATTCAAGATTACTCTTCTTTCTTCTAAATACACCCTGCGGGAAACCTCAAGTAGCCAGAATAAATCAAATTGAGACAACAATTATTTTCTTTATTTTTTTTTTATTCTGCTTCATTTAATGACTGGAATAAATAAACGTAAGCTGTAATTCGCACAGCTTCCTCTTGATATAAAAACATACATCACTTTTGATTACAATTCTGTACGTTCCTCAGATGTTCAGAACTAAGCCTCTTGTGTAAACTTTCACTGAGTAAAGGGCTTATTGGAAAGTATTTATCATTTTCCTGATTTACTGTTCATCTAATTAGGAGCTATTTATCATTTTTTAAAGACTAGGCATAGCTACTGAACCCTGAGGAACCGTGCTCCATTTCTAGCTTTACTGTAGCGCAATAATAAACACGCCTGCAAGTGGGTTTGAATTCCACTATCCTTATCTAGTCTAATAGACCCTTACTCTGCAAGCAGACCCACTGACTCCAAAGAGATGTACAGGGCAAAAAAAACCCAAGTGCAAGACAACATAAGCAAAGATGAAAGGATCTCATCTTTGCAAACCCAATCTTCATTCTTCTTTAAAGACGCACGCTTTTATAATGCAATAGACTTGATACACATCAATATCAAACCAATGACTAATCGAATCCATACTTCATCAAGTAAATAAAATGCGACAGAGAACACTTCAGTGGGCAACGTGTCCTCTGCAAGACAGAAGTGCTCGGCAGCATGGGAGACACGGAGAGCATCCCCTGCGCTCCCGGGGCAGTGCGGGGTACAGGCCTCTGGCTGCAGCATCCGCTTCTGGCACCTCTGCGCAGAAAAGCTCTTCCCAGAACTTCAGCCCTCATGCCTAATTTCATTAGTGTCATATTTGGGTCCATAAGCTTTTTAAAGTACATTCCTGTTTTTTCGTCTTACACTTATGTAAATCTGATTTTATATGCTTATCAGAAGATCCTGGGCTGAGAAGTAAATCACAGGGTGAGGAACCATCAAATAAAACAACATAAAAATTCCCAATTGGGATACACACAACTCCTCTCCCCTGCTCCCCGCAGTGTATTCAAGCATACTGAGAAAGCCTTGCCTTAAATACGTACCAGAAGATTTATGGTCAAGACCTGAATTTTGACATTCAAGGCTCTGAGCTGAAGCTAACCAGCCCCCCATTCTCAATGCTACGATTACTAAGAAATCTACTGGTGGCACAGGCAGTGTGTCCCTCCTATCATCCCGATAGTTGGGTTTTTTAACATGAACTAAAAATTGCAGTTCTTAAAAGGTTTACTGTGGTCCGCGAGACACCACCAGAGATGTTTTCAGGGATACATATTTTCAGTTTTCATAAGAATGTGCAGAGATCTGCAATGAATTCATAAATTGCTTGGATTTAAAAAAATTGGAAATACTGTCCTGACAATACTTGAAATTATATCCAAGCTGGCTTCCACTCAATCGATTAATCAGAAGACAGAAAAAGATTACGTGTTTGTATTATTATGTAAGATTTAAAAACCATTACTATCACTCAACCAAGAGCTGTTCCTCCTTTCCCGCTCCCGTACAAAGGTGAAGGGACGTTAACTCACAACGAAGAACCTTATTCTTTATTTGCAAGAACAATGAACACGGTGAGTCAGAAAACATTCCCTGAGATAAGTAAGTATCAATACCCCAATCCAGAAGCGTAACAGGACCTTCTTGTCCTTCTGAAAGCAATATTCAATTAAAATGGCTGGAGAAACATCCAGAAAATAAAAGCAATGTAAATTCATGTGGAAAATCCTGCACTTCTGAGGGCAATTCCCTTCAAATTTGATCTATGGAAGGAATGCAAAAGGATGAGAGAGAAAACTCTTCCCTCTCCTCATTGATGCACTCAAGGTTTAAGATAAAGGCCAGGCATGCTTTCATAGGAACCTACAATTTTTGCCACATAACAGCACACATTTCATGTTCCCGACATCAGAAGCACCTGGTTCACTCTGCGATAAGAGCATTGCCCCTTTCCAGTCTCCGTTTACCACCAGCCCTGTGATCAGCAATACAGCTCCTGGGGTGTCCCCATGCGTTTGCAACACCTGCTCGCCTTTCCTATTCTAATGTATTCGCAATTTGTGAAATAAATCACCAGCCACCATCCATCCCCTCAGAGGAGATTCTACTTGATGATAATTATGCAGCTCCATGAGATGTGAAATCAGAGTTTTTAAGCAAGAGGTGGGGCGAAAAAAAGCTTGGCCTGAGGTGTGCTAGTCACTATGGAACTTCAACACGGCTGAAGGAAGCTGCACCTCAGTTGCTGGCGGGACTTACAGGCATTTCTGGTTTTTTCTGAGCATGAAAAGCTAAGGTGAAATTACATTATTCTAGGCAATGTTATTCTGTTAGCCCAAGCAACGTTAATGCTACATTTCCCAGTATGAGCATGTTCTCCCAGCAGGACACAGATCTTTCAGGGCAGAAAGGTTTTTATGTGAGACAAAAAATTGCAAGGTGACAGACGACAGCCTTGCTCGTTTAAATCACTGGAAGAGCCTTGTAAAAAAAATTATTCAAACACAGCCAAGAAAGATATAGAAAGAAAGAACCAGAGCTACTTTGATCACGCACCTCCACAATAAAGAAAGAGGGATTTTATTTTATTCCTCAGCTCTTGGCTACAATCCACACTGCTCACGTCCCGCTGGGCTTCTGTCTCCAGCAGGGCAGAGGGACGCCCAGGAACCAGCCCTGGGGCTGTAAGTAACAACAGAAACCATCTTTCTTTTTCATAGTACCATATTTTTCTATTGTTACAATTTTGGCTGAAATGGTAAATTGGTAATGCCTACTTCCTTCTTCTGTAAAATTGTCTTTCATATAAAAATCACACTGTGACCTAATCAGTCGATGACCTAGACTACTGATCTAGCAGAAATATATCGAAGGTGTGTTACTAACATATTTTTTTAAAGTTAATAATAAACAAACTGTTTTATTTGCCACAGTGTGTTCAGACATGTCATAAGAACAAGACAGCACATGAATAAAAATATTTCAAGGATACAAAATTCCTTTGGGAATTTTAATGCTACCACAAAAGAGCAAACTTCAAAGGTTTTTTTTGGTAGAACAATAAACAATTTACTTAAGTTAATGTCTTTAACTCATTGCAAATACCGTACTGTATACAAAAAAGATGTGACTGTAGATTTGAGAGTTTAATTTTTTTTCCTCCTAATATAAAATCTTAAGGGTACTGGGGGAAATAATAACTTTTTTTGTCCAGTAGAAGAAACACAAGCTTTTTTAAAAAAATAAATAATTGGTGGGCTTCAAAGCATTCCTTTTTACTTGCTCCTCAGTGTCACAACCAAAAATTACAGAAACACCAGGTTCTGCCATGGATGTACAGCAATTCTTAGTATCCCTAACAATATTAAATGAGGAATCATAACTCAAATACATACATGCCTTGCAAATATTTTCCCATTAATCATCCATTAATCTATGGTAAGCCAAAGAAATGGCCCTTCCTTTTCTCAAAATGAAAACAAAAAATATGACGGTCTTTCCATGCCCTGCCCTTGTGGGATACTGCAACTTCTGTGAAAGCAGGAGACCCTGCTTACAGCCCAGCCCTGGTGCACGCTCCTTACTGAAGCCTGAAGGTTGCAGATGCGAAGCTGAGGTGCGTCACGAAGGCTACAGAGGAAGCAGCGACCTAAATAAATACCTTTCAAGTTTCCATAAAAGGAAATGAAATAAAACGATGTGGAAAACCAGTGAGTGAGCCCAGTCTACGGTGACCTCTCCTGCTTACAAGGCTGTTTGTTCTTCCTACGCCGCTGCAGTCAGCGGCGCAGTCGAGTCCTCACCATGGCCAGCCAAGGAAAATTATTCTGCTCTGCTGAGAGCCCCCAAGAATCCTCTTGCGGCTTGTAAAATGTTTTCTCACACATTTGCTTGGTGTTTGTAAAGAGGTCAAGCTGACTGTTCCATCCTGAGGACAACGTTGCATCATATGAACTAAATACAACCACGCTGAAAAAAAAAAAAAATAAATAATCTGCTGCTTTCTCTGACCCCAGCTAGGGAGGTCTGGGTGGCTGCAGAGTGATGGGGAAGAAAATGTAAACCTGATGGCTCAGAAGGGGGCTCGCGAGTATAAACATGAAACGAAAGAAGGAAAAGCACAACCTCCTACTTTGTAAGGCTGCAGAAAGACATTGAAAAGTCAAGGTATAGTTGGCATGAAAGTTTTCAAATATAAATGTAACATGACTTACTAAATCTTATTTAGGAGCACAAATTATTTACATATTTTAGTGGAAAATAAATTACAATGCAACACATTTTTAACCCTAATTAGAGAGGTTTTTGCTTCATCGGGTGATATTTAATGTTCCTATTCAGTCTCAACCAAGTATTTGGATAACTAGTGCCACATGGCAGAAAGATGACCTGTTTCTTTCAGATTCTGAAGGCATTTGGTACTTGTTCCTTGTCTATGCTAAGGGCCCTGGGTACCAAACAGCTTGGGCTGTAATCCCCAAAGATGACTTCTAGATGGCTTTAACCATCGTTTTCCTGCTTAAAGTTCAAGATGTATGTCGCTTTATCTTTGACAAAGAGTACATTTGAAAGCCGAGCTAAGGTTTGCATTTTAAAACTAGCCTTCAGTCACAGATAATATTCCTTTCAACTCTTGCTTGGCACATCTGGTTTTGAAGACATACACTTCTGAATGCTTTTGTACAGTCCTTGAAAGGCTGCACAGACATTTCACACCTTTGCAGGTACTCAGGTTCCTTTCCTCCACATATTTGTCAGGAGCTGAAATATGCTTTTTTTAAAAAAAAAAAAAAAATCCTTGATCTCTTTAATTCCCAGAAAACCCTCATTATCATTTTTTCAACAAACTGCTCTTTGCCTTTAGCTAAATCATATATTTGATAAAAAGCAGCAGCAAAAGCAACTGGAGAATGAAGAGAAGAAAAGAGCCCTCTTATCACCTGTACTTCTGTAAGGCCCAGCGCACTGCTAGAGAAGGAGGCAGCGTAACAGCCTGCGCAGATCTGAAGAATATCCTCTAGAAAGTCTCAAGGACTCCTAGCAGCAGTGTGTTGGATGAGAAAAAGCACCCTGTAAAGCCAGCTCATTTGATTCAAGCTGCTGTCCTCCAGCCATCTTATTTAAAGGTTAGTTCAAAACAGAGGCTGTCCTGTAAAACAAAGTGATGTGCTCTTACAAATGTATTGAGTTCTCCCCGCCAAATAATTTTTCAGTTATTAGTATCTGGAAACAAACTCTCTTCACTTCTCCTCTTTTCCAGTTCTTCAGATGCTTCCTACAACCAACACTTCTGTCAGCACGTCATTAGCCAGCCACTTGCTTTGACACGTGGGGGTGTTTATCTATGAGCTACAATAAAGTCTCTCTCTTGCAGATGACTGGCTTTCCAACAGGCAAACAGAAGTCTCAGGGAACGAGGGGTGGTGGCAGCATGCTGTCAGTAGCCAGGGGCTACCAAGGCCAACCCAGCGTCTTGCAGAAAGCCCCCATGGAGTCCCCAGGAAACAATGAGGGCAACTGGGAGGACTGGACCCTGCTAGGTTTTCCTGATTATTCACTGGGGTGTTTCTGAAAGGACTCTTATGAAACATTACCACATACACAGTTGTCCTGGTGAAACAACAGACAGCTACGGACGGAGACAATCTTCAAGTGCCCACACTTCAGCTCTTCTCTGTATCAGCTGTCCAGCTAGGCTACTGCAAGCCAAAGTGCACCGAAGACATTTTGTTCCCTCTCTGAGAATGAGCTCCCTCTCTGGCACTACTGGTCTGGGTAGTAAGTCACACCAATATGTTGGCTTGAAGCCAGCCAACCACGTATTAAAAAAAATAAAAATAATTTTAAGAAGTGGGGAACATAAAGGTCTCTGCTTTGAAAAATCTTTCTTTGAAGAATAATGCACTTTAGAAACTTGAAAAAATCCCTAGCTCTCCAATGTCTAATCTAAATAAAATTAAAGGAAAAGAAGCATTTTTGTTCTTTCTCTAGCATGGCACACTCTCTCATAAGCAGGACTGCTACACTTTCCTCTTCTGAGTCTCCAGCTCAGAGACCTGACGGCTGGAGAAGACAGGCCAGGCAGCTCTCCTTCCTTCCAGGCAGGGGGAAGTCCACCAAGCCATCGTGAGAAAGGGTGGAGGGAGCTGCCTGCAAGTGCTTAGTTAACTTGAGAAAATAAAATTTAAAAGTATTTCTGGTACTTGTGATAAAACCCTGGAAAGCCTGGGAACAGGTTGGGGGTTTTTTTGGTGGTGTTTGTTGGTTTTTTGTTTGTTTGTTTGTTTTTTGTTTTGTTTTTTGTTTTTCTTCTGTTTCACATCCAGGGAATGAGTTTTCACTAAATAACATGTATAGATTGAAACAGAACTTACCTCTGTACCCAAAACAGCATCTAGACAACACGTATGGCCACCTCCACACCGCCCCATTTCTTTGAGGCGTGCAAAGCATACCAGCACACTCCACCACTGAGCAGCAGCAATGCTGTAACTCCCCAGAGCTTTCTGCTAAGCCTTCTTCATCTATGGCTCCAAGGACAGCTTACAGACTTACACTAAATATTTCTATTTCACACGTTCCCGGGTAGCACTGTAATGCTGCATTTGTGAGAGGGCACAAATGGGAAGCTTACGAACCCTTGGCAACTATTGATGACTTGAGATCAAACCCAAATATCAGCAGAGATAGTACAGTCAAGAATATATACATCTTCTATTCCTCTCCTCAAAGCTTGATACTTTTCCTGAGTAACTGCATTGGTTGGCTAGAAATTTATACTTGCAAGTTAATGAAACTTCATTTTGTTTCATGGTACAAGATATTTTTTCTTTAATTAAAAACACCTGTACTGTAAGAGCACAATTATTCAAGAGAAAATTCCATTATGAAAACCTGGAGAAAAAGATAAAAGTATTTTCAAATGTTGGGATATGAAGGCTGATTCAGTTAAGTCTTCTTTTAATTGTGCTCTAATGAGAAAACTTGACTTTTTAAAGTTAGCCTAGAGTAACCCATGGCTTGCTTAGATTCAATTTGTGCTGTCGTTACATCAGCATAGATTTCCTTGATTTTTTTTTTTTTCCGTTTTGGATGACTCTGGATTTTCTTTGAATTGACTTTCCATTTTTTTCTGGCAAAATACATGTTTTTCATTTTCTCCCCCAGACCACATAAGCAAATAGGCTGCCAAGTTTAATTCCCACTTTTTTTTTTTTAATGGACTCTTTTGGCTGGGCTAATTTGCCTGGCTCTTCTGCCAACAATGTATTCAGCTCTTCTTCCTGACATCTTAGCCAGTGAAGCAGCAGCTAACAAAACAGTGTCTTCTGCTAGCCCTCTATATTTTCATTTAGTGCAGGCATAAATTATTCAATCACATACAAACTTTTGCTGGCATTAACATAGCAGAGCTGATGAACGATGCCCACAACGCTACTATTTAGATGTAACAAACATAAAACACATTTGCAGATCCCAATTTTCTACCTCACAATGATGTACAACATCGAGAAAATATGTAGATAGATAAATTTCTCTCTCTCCTGTTATCAGAAATCATATTAACAATTTGTCAAAGACCAGTTTTACCAATTAGAACGGCATCACTTCATAGTTGTAAGTAGGCACCTTCTCATATCTTTCTTTTCCATTGCTTTTGCATTTTTCACCTCAAACTGTCTTAGTACGGGAAATACATGAAAAAAAATAGAAAAAAGAGAAAGAAATTATGCCAAAAAATGGGAGAGCACCTGCCAGCTGGAAGAAGTGTATAAGAATTAAATAACCATCCTGTTACAAGAGGGCACAGATCCAGGGAAGACCAAAAATACAGACCATTATACTGCAATCAAGAATAAATCCCTGTGGCAACTAACAGCAGGGAGACAGTACGTCTGTTAATTCTGTTTACTAACACCTCTTCATAAAAGAACCTGGAAAATTAGTCTGCTCAGATGATGACCCTTAATAAAGTCAATTAGGGATGGCATATATTCAATTCTGCAAAGGCTGAGCAGGAAATACCCCCCAACTCAAGGATTCCTCAGCCCTCCCTAACGCAGCGCTGCTGGACCCAAGCCAACAGATGCCTGCGAGAAAAACAGTGAGTCAACAGATACATCCAGGCATTTACGCTCACAAAAGGTAGTTCTGGAGCACAGATAAAGTTATTCTTCAACAGATGACAGCCTCAGCCTGGAGCTGACTACAGGGCTGAAGTCTGCGGGCTGCAAGTGGACAGAGATGCAGCTGGTGGGTGAGGGTCCTCCTGGCAGGGTCTCACCATACCTGGGGATGCAGCGCAGCCCTGGCTGCTGCCCGTCCCAGCAAGAAAGGCTGCTACAGAAGACCCAAGGTATTGAGAAGCATTTCACTCCATCCTTTGCTAAGGCAGAACCAAGTTTATCTGAACTAGGGTTGTCATTTGTCCAATCTGTTCATAAAAACGTTCACATCCACTCTAACTCATAATAGCGCTTTACTGCTCCTGCTGTCAGATAACCTTTACTGGCATCTGATACGAAAACACCTTAATGTAATTCAGGGAAACTCCTTTTTGTTTTGATATTGATGAACACAAGGAGTAACAGCAGGACATCTGCTCCACAGCACATTTTTATTCATCTGAAGATTTACATTTCCCTATAGTATTTCCTTTTTAAGCCCATCTTCTGGACTCTCTTCAATTTCTTAGAAGTCCTAAACCAGAACACTTTTAACTTAGGCTTTTTCAGCTCCAACTTAAGCAGAAAAGACTCTGCTGGTACCTTACATAAGTTCTCATCTGAACTAGAGAGCGCCATGGAGGGAATTAAGGAATAATTTCATGTCTCTGGCCAATGGAACCCAACATCTTCTGTTTGACTTGAAATGCTAGATCCCAGAAACCATTTGTGCAACATATTTTTTTAAAAACTAATTGGAGAAGACACAGAGAAAATCATTGTATAACACTGCACATCGTCACCTCTCCAATATACCACTCTCTTAATGTCAAAAGCCTTGCTGTCCAGCAAAGCACATTATAATGTTAAGACTCAGTGCGTCCTGGATTGAGAGCAAGTCCTGGTCACAACTGAGCAGTGATACGCGTTACAGATTGCTCAGAATGAAAAATCGTGTCACGAAAAATACCATAGGAGATCTGGGATGCTTTCACATAGAGAAAAGGGCCCTCTAGAAAGAGCGCAAGTCAAGAAAAAAAAAAACAGTCTCAAACTGAAGTGACAGTCAAAGATGCTTTAAAAAAAAAATAGATAAAATGAACAGAAGATTGCCAGAACCAGCTAGTATTAGAAGACACCATAATGAAGAACACAACCAGCAAGAAGAATCAACATCAGTAGAGAAAGCTGTGCCTCTCCAACTTGCAACAGGTCTTTGATTCAGTCACTAAAGATGTGATAAAGGCAGTCCTGCGTTCCTAAGTTCTCAGGGGAAAAAAAACATAGAGAAGGGGCTGATAAAGGATAGGACGCTAAGGACAGAAATAAAATGACTAGTTTTCCTAGTGAAACAAGACACTGAGTAGGGCCGCACAGCATCTGTGCTGACACATCTCTTGTGCGTAACAAAGAACGGTTAACAGCGAAGTAGCACATTTTTCAGGGAATATTAACGAAAGCAGGTAAGAACTCTGACCTCAAGGAGTTATAGGAGGAGCCTATAATGCTGATTAGGCAATAAAATGCCAGGAGAAATTCAGTGCTGGTAAATGCATAGGTCCTTGCAATAGGATATTCTGGAAGCCAAAGGTGTAACTGGGTTTAAAAAAAACCCAAGAAACAAACAATAAAAATATATATATTCACAGAAGAAAGGTCTGTCAAGGGCTATTAAACACAGATATGAAAGCAATGTCTGGCTCAGGAAATTGGTAAGCTGAAGAACATCAGAAGCTGGGAAGACTCTGGAGGGGAAGCAACCCTTTAGCCTCTCCCCAGCTTGTACTGTCTTCCCTGGCTGGGCTGGATGGTGCTCATGTCTCAAGAAGGGCTTAATGTGGAAAGTCCACACCTTTACATGACACAATATCATTTGCACAGATACCACACAATTTACATGTTTCAAAATATTGCTTTGTTGCTACAATACAGAAAAATCTATTTTAATAGAGAGACAATTCCATAGTTTCACATTTTTTTTCCACGTCTTCTTTCCCAGGTCAAATGTTCTCATCCCTTTAAAGCTTGACTACATGCACAGAAATTATGCTCAGCAGCTTTTAGCCCAAATCTCAAAAACACATATACTAACAGAAACACATTTAAGTTCTATGAATGCCACAACATCTTGAAGCTAGCATTACACTGTTTTTAGTAGAGGTCCACAAAAATAGTTTTAACAGTACAAAAGTTTAAAAGAGGCTTATTAAAATAAATACCAGAGTTCTGAATGTTAAAGATTTTATCAAAGAGAAGCTTCCCACGAGCCAAAAGGAAATTAATTTCACTGATAATGAGCATTAAATATTATTGCTCTCGTACATCCCATCAAGACAGAGGCAGAACAAACAAGAGATCATTCCATTACCTTATATTTTTACAGAACTTCACGTGACAAGAATTAGGGAGGAAAATGCTTACTTTCTTCAATATAAATCTTCAAAATAAAAGAGTGTATACGTGGGGAAGGAAAGATATGCCACAGTAAATTTAAGAAAACTTTTGAAGGCTTCAGGAAAGCAGTATTTCTTTTAATTGTTAAGTTTCTCTCATCTGCAGATGTAGCAAAATTTTCATTGAACACTGGCTAGCTGATGCATCTTAAAAGTTTTATTTCAGCACACTACTCAGTCACAGCTTAGACTATCTGCTGTCGTGAATTCCAGTGATACAATTCCCTTTCCCTGATGCTAAAGGGAGAGGGAATGTATCCAACAGCTCTTGATGTGCACCTGAAATAATCCAGTCACATCAAGTACACTGCCTAGCAAAAAAGAAAAAAAGAAACCCTGCTGCTGACCTCTCCATTAAAAAAGAGAAAATACACGATGATCATCATACGGTACAGGTTATAAACTTTTTTGCCCATTTTTTTAAGCTAGATGATAAATCTTAACAGCACAGTACTGACTTTTAAGAAAAAATAACCGGGTTCCTCATAGCACCAAGGTCTAAATGTCTTTAATGTCCTCTGGACCTACCACACTTGTGGTGGCACTCTCCCACAAGCCTCCTGAATGGCGAGAAAAGTGCTGGAAGTGCGAGTTGTGTGCTAATTCTGCTTTCTTATCAGTCTTCCACCCAGCATTGACTGACGTTGAAGCTCTCCCTTCATCTCTCGGGGCTGAAATGCAAAAGGAGCTGCAGAGCAGGGACGAATAACACACTGCCGCTGCATCTGGCTTCCCTGCTGCTGCAGCTGGGGGTGGTTTCTGCTCTGCTGCCCCTATCTCATTTCCCTATTTATAATCTTCCCCCTGCTGAACAGATTTAATGCTTTACTGGAAAATTACTAATACGTTGCATCATTCGTAGCACTGCCATTTCGCATAGCAGCCACAAAACGGAACAAACATATTGATTCCACTTTTCAGTTTGACAAGACTATCACTGTATTGATAACACCCAGTATTTTAAAACTCGTAAAATTACAAGATTTGGAGGCATAATAAATGTTCCTATTTGCCTCCTTTTTATTTTTGAACCTTGAATCATCTGTTGAAGTTCTTTACTACAACTATGAAAAACAACACCATGCTGCCCTCCGCCCCACATGGAAACCCAGAAACTCTCAATTGCCTCATTTCAGGCACTACGGCTTCAAAATGTACAGCAAGTAACAAGATCAACTATAAAAGCACAGAGGTTAAGAGGTCTGTTAGAAGGAGGGCAAAAGTGTAAAACTTGCTTTTTTTCTTCCCTTTTGTCAAAGACAAAATCTCTTTGGATTACATTCTGAAGAAATTTTATTTTTTCCTTCAACCATTGATGGGTAGTTTATTTTTGTTTTTTCCTTTTAAAGAGAACAGAAAATTAATGTCTAAAAAAATTTATCTCATTTAGCTACCCATATTCACCATGGAAAGTTTCCTATTTGCCACCAGTTAGTGGATTTTTCCCCAAGAAAAAGGAAATTACTTTTGACAAGCTCAGTTATGAATAGTGGCTGGCTTTGCTTGGATCAGAGTTCGTAGGAAAAAGCTGTGTTCAAGGTAACCTGACTAGACTGCATTTCAATAATTCACTGTGCAGTAGGCAGCTTTGCTGAAACAATGGCAGTCCATTTTCCAGACCCCAGAACAACAAATAATCAGCTAAACACCCTTTGTTGGGGACTTTTTGGTGTTTTGGTTTTGACTTTATATAAAGCCACTATAGTTACAAGGGATAGAGGAGCTTTGAAAATACTAGTCAACAAGAAAAAAAAAAAAAAAAGAAAAGAACACTTAAAATAAAGATCAGAAAAAGTGAACACTGCTTTTATTTCAAAGGAGAATTTCCCTACCTTGTTCACGAGCAACAATATTTTCTAAACTAACATGGAAGGTCCACTGCTTATTCTGAAAGATGGAATTACCTTTTCATTCAAGACAGGCCCCCACCATCCGCAGGACAGCTCACGATCATGCAACATCATCAGCCAACTGGTGAGGGACATGCAAATTTCTGAATAAGGTTATTTGACTTTAAATAGTCATCTTAAGGAAAACAAAAAAAAGCTCATTTGAAACAACTGACACCTCGTTCTTGTTTTCTCTTATTTCTTTCTTTAAATAATGTGGAATTATAAGAAAGAAAACAAATAAATAAATGCTTTCCTTGCAGTCCCATGCCGTTCCTTACTAGACTGACTATAAGGAAACGATGGCCAATGCCCCAAACCCCAAGTCAATGTCAAAAAATACAGGTTTGCAGTTTGTCACAGTCTATTTCCTCACATTTTCTTCTGACAACATCTCACCAAGTTACGAACAACTGCTTTTATTTTTTCTTTTGAATTCAGGTAAAATTCACAACAAAAAGGCTGAAGGAATCAGGATGTGCATAGCTTTCTGAAGGACTCCCTGTGACCATCAGTATCGTTCAGATACCAGGGCTTATTTCCATTGGGTTTCCATTTCATTATGGTGCCCAGATGCCTTAGAGCGTGTGGTTTGAATCAGTCCTCATACAAGGGCACAGAAACCATTAGTCTTCCCAAAGTTACTGCACTAAGCAGCAAAACTTGCCAGCTGCTCTTCTGATTGCGATTGCTTATTGGTCCGGCAAAGAAGCCAATCTGTCTCCTCACTGTCTGAAGCCCCTGATCCTTTCATATCCCTTTGGGGAAAAAAAATGAGAAGGGAGGACATCTAATATGAGTCTGCAGCCTCCATACTAAAAAGTTCATTTAACTGAAGCTACTAGTGTGCTGATAATCTCATAACACAATTTACACTCTTGGAAAAAAAAAATCTCTAAGAAAAACAAAACCAAAAGCATCTGAAGCAATATCCTTTATGCCAAGACGGAAAATCTAATTTCTGGAATATCTGACACCTGAAGAGCAATCCTGTGGGAAAGCACATCAGCCACTTGCCAGGTAGGGCCAAGCAACCGGAGAGAACATCCCAATCCAGTTGCCAACAAAAACCTATGGCATTTCGTTGTTGTTTTGTAGAAACAAAAATGCATATTTCTACTTCACAGGAATGTACTGAAGCAAACACAGCAAGACTAGACAGCCAACACCTATTTTTTGGGGAAAAGTATTCCCCAGATTAGATCTGTTCCTTCTGTGATGAGACAGAAATAAAAACTAAATTTGCACCTCTGTGCTTCGTTTTCACTGTTGTTAAATAAAGGAAAGGCTTTTTCCTTTATTTATGTGTGTTTAGTGGGTCAAGAATTATAGTCACTTTCATTTTTAAATTAAAAGAAGAGACACTACCCAGCATGCAATGCGTTGTGTTCACAATATTGTGAACTTTAGATGCTTCAGCACCTGACACAATATTGTGTTCACAATATCGTTAACTTTCAGATGCTTTACCACCTGAAAGAAACCTCAGCAGTGACCCTTCAGCACCAGTACTTGCTGGGAGGCTGTGTGCGGAGGCAGCTGAGACACTGAGCAGTCACTGGGGAAGGCAGCAAGGCAAGAAGCTGTGGAGGCTCATCAGACTCTGCCCAGTGGACATTCAACCCCGGCGTGGACATTCACCCCAGCTGTGTCCGAAGAGACATTCGGGGACCTCACGTGGGCCCCAGCTCCAGGGACGTGAGCCTGGGTGCTGACCAGAAAGGAGCACCCTGTGCTCCAACAGGCCCCAGGGTCCATGCGGGCAGGCACAGAATTGTAGTCTGTAGCCTAGAATGAACCCTACAGACTTCAGATCAACTAGGATAAACTAAGTCTTGAGTATGCCTGGGCACTAAATTCCCCGTTTTTTCCTGCAACATGCCATCTCTGCTTCCATGTGGTTTCAGAATGAACTACTTCAGAGTCTTAAAAAAACAGAATTCACAAGCATGACCCAGTCATTCTGCAGTCAACAGAAGAGTCCGCACCACCACCAAAGAAATTACACGATAGGAAAATATTTTGTTGACAACACCTGAGCCCAGGACAGACTTGGATGCTTTTATAAAAACATAGCTATCCCTCACCACGTCAGCCATGAACCACAGCCAGGCGGTTCTAACCCCACCACCCTGAATTTTCCCTGCCACCCACCACCTCAGAGCCTCAGCTTTGCTTTAGCTAATAAGTTTTAGAGATCCGGATTTCAGTTTATTACACTTCGCTGACAGTGCTGACAGCCAGAAAACTTATGTATAAACCACAAAAAGGAAAGAGGAAGGAGAATGACAGACAAGGAACAAAATGGGCTAATAAATTCAGTTTTATTCTCACGGGTTGTCAGTTCCTGCAGGTTTTGACACCTACAGAGTGAAGTGAGTATCTGACTGCTTGAAATTACATTATCACGGCACAGCCTGAACATGTTCAATATATTGGCAGTAAGGGGAGGACTGCCTCTCTCTGCCTTTCCTCTATCAAGAGGACGAAAAGGTTCTGCAGTTTCCTTCCCCACCACGCTGCCAATAAAACAGTTTTCATTTAAGGTGGTGAGAGTGTAAAGCTACCAGGAAAAGGAAACAGGTCTACTCCTAGCAAGGAGTGTACTGAAGAGAGTATTTAGTAGGGTTTTCTAGGGAAGGCTACCATGATTTCATTAGACAAGACTTCAAAACATTTTTTAATTAAACATGAATGTAGTACCACACATTTCAAAAAGTCAGACTTCTAAATACACACACACATATATATATATATGATTACATCATATTTTAAAAAACAGACTGTTTGGTGGTCAATGCCCCATCTCTGTTACTTAGGCCATGTATAATCCTTTAAAAGGATTAATTTTAAAATCTATACTAACAGAAATGGAAATTGGACGCACTCTTTTCTTCTGGATGATAAAACATTGCAGTTCTAAAAATCATTCTGTTCCAACTTCAAACAAAATATCAATCAATAATTAGTTTTAGTTGATGACTACTAAAGACTACTCTCCACCTTTACAATACACAAAATGTGAGACTATGCTCTGAAGATAACATACACATCACACAGAGATTCTCTTGTTTTCCATTCACCTGCAATGGTTACTTGCAGCTAATTATTGCTAAGTCATCACTTACTGGGAACCGTTTAAGTGTTGTCTCCTTAGATGTGTCTTCTTGTTGCCTTCACATTAACAAAATACATGAGAACTGAAAACACGAATACTCAAATCAAGACTTACAAAAATTACCAAAACACCTGAAACTCCTCCGTACTAAAACTACTGCACATCAAAACCAAGAGACTTCTACTTTCTGGAATGCATGCACTGAAAAAAACCATGTTTAAACCCACTATCTTCAGGATTTTCACATCTTCTGTTTTGGTACCCTTACTAATGACGATGTATAATGGTTATGGATGCATTTCATACTTTAAATGTATTTGTATCTTAGCTTTTTAAGATAAATTTAAGAATAGTCATGAGAGTGTTAACAATTAAGAGCTTCAGTGCCAGTTTGGAAATTACAAAAATTCATTTGATCGGCAGAGCTGTAAGACAACAAAACCTTAGCCACTGTGGCATAAACCCAAGAACACTCAATCGCTTTGAAGTCAAGATACAGTATATTCAACTAGAGATGTCTATAATGGTAACTATCTTACATAAGTTGCCTAGTACTAGAATTCATTTGCAAGCATGTAATTACGAAGTTTGCTTTTGAGTTACCCAGAGCAGTCACTGATTTCAGAAAATCAGTATGGGCTATGAGGAACATCTACAGTATGCACAGGATCCTTTCCTGGGTACCCCTGAGGTTCTAGCTATGTACTTATCAGAGATTTTCTGATGAAGAGATCTTGCCTTGGTAATTAACAGCCCTTGAGGGCTACATATTTACTCTTTTCAAACTGAACAGAATAGAGCAGAGTAGGATAGAACAGAGTGGGGTAGAATAGACTAGGGTAGAAGAGACTATTTCAGTTGGAAGGGACCTACAACGATCATCTAGTCCAACTGCCTGACCAATTCAGGGCTGACCAAGTTAAAGCACATTATTAAGGGCATTGTCCAAATGCCTCTTAAACACTGACAGGTTTGGGCCATTGACCACCTCTCTAGGAAGCTTGTTCCACTGTTTGAGCACCCTCTCAGTAAAGAAACGTTTCCTTAAATGTTTCCTTTTTGAACACACGTAAACTTCTATTATCCACAACAATGTCCAGCAAGGACTTCCATGGCTTAATCATATGTTGTCCAAACCTGTCTGCTCTTTCCTGGATCTGGCAGCTGCCCATTCCAGTTGGGATCTTCTAGGTCTCACAACGAAACAGCCCATAAGCAATTGTCCTTGATGCAACTTTTCCATGCCTCCTGCAAGTTTGTCTTCTCATATCCTTCCCACTTGTTTACTTCTTCCTCATCTGAAGAGTCCTAATCTTCGTCATTCCTCGTCTGGAAATTATTCCATCATTTCATCATTGCTCCTACCCCTTTCTGAGTATTTTCTAGTTCTTCCAAACCCATTTTGGGAATTGGTGGTCACAAATGTCAAATTAAGGAAGTCAAATGCAACCATACTACAGATTTATACACAATTAAGTTCTCTGTTTTATTCTCTGTTGCTTTTGAGTTGCCTTTTTTTGACTGCTACTGAGAACCGAGCTGATGCTATAGTAGAACCATCCACCACACACACATGATCTCATTCCTGACTGGTAACAGTCCGTTGAGAACCCAGCGTTTTCTATGTGAAACAAGGATTATCCCCAGCAAACTGCCTTCCCGCCTTCGCTGAAGGCAAGGCTGGCTTTTATCCCCGGGCTACACAAGAATGCTCCTTTCTGCTTCAATCTCCAAAAATACATCTCCTGAAAATATAACAGGGACATACTCTCTTGTCTTATACAGTTTATATGGCCGTAGAAGGCCAGCATCAATATATTAGACTCATTGTTCTGCGTTTGGGATTTTCCACTCTACAAACAATAGCTTCCTATAGAGAAGCTGGAGAAAACTAGTTCCCCAGGCTACCACAAGACACAAAACCCAAAAAAGAACCCAAAAGAGAACATCAAGAGCTATCCGGTAGTCAAGCTCAGAAAAGCACAAATAACAAACCTGGCGAAATCGCCATAAAAATGAAGATTCATCATTCTCAACTTAATACAGCTAGGTCCTTAAATAAAAGAACATAAATTACTATATATACAAATGTCTTAAATACCATATACTGCCTATTGGTGATGCTTAGGCCCTGTAATAATGTTAAATTTAAATAAGATTGTGGGTACTTAGCACTTGGGACTCTTCTGCTACTTGGCTTCTGGTTTCTTGTGTAGCTTCTTAACATGAGCAACAGCCAGAAATCTTCAGACTAGTACAACATTGCATGAAAAAATACCTCATGTTTTTACATTCTGAAGCAAAATATTGTGGTTATCCTATAGCCTGCCTCGACAAAAAGGAATGCAATACAGAATGGTATCATTAAAATAATGCATGGCATTAATAAAATTCAGATCTTTTTACTTTTGCTATTAATGTAAGTATGTATTCTGAATTACATAAAACTTTTTAGTGCTGTAATCTTAATCAATAGTATACTGTTTATTTACTACATGCAATTGACTCAGAGTAGTAAATGAAAACAGATTAGGAAGGCACATTTTCCTGCTCTCGTATAATTGCATAATGACGCAATGTTTGGAATGCAAACTCTGCAGGGGAACATTAAAAAATATTGGTTTATAAATTAAAGTCACTGAAAAGTAAATATCAGCCGTGAAAACAATTCCTTTAATATTCCATTTTATAAGTTGTTTCATCAGTCCATCATCCATCTGAGGTCTGAATTATCATTAACTTCGTGGTTCAATAAATTATTAATCCAAAATGGGAGAATCTAAGCGAAAGATGGTGCTTTAGAGCATACACAGCAGATGAAGAGTTACAAAAACAGGCCAGAAATTTCACTGTGAAGAGTTAATGCAGTAAAAGGGAACAGCTGGAGACTATTAAAAGCACTCATTAGAGGGAAGAAGCAGCAAACTGTTCTAATTGGGTCAGCTGACAGGTGGCTGCACTTCAGCAGTGCTCTCCCAGCAGCCCAGTCCCAGCCGGAGAGATTGATGCTACTGTGTGATCCTGGAACCAGACCTACAGCTGCAAAGCTGCGCTGCAGCTCAGGACCTCCAATGACCAATTCAAACCATCTCAGCGCCGATACGTGACACAGGGAGCAAAAATGACTACTGTATGTATGGGGGTAGGTTAGGGAAAACACTGAGGGTGCTTAAAATGTTTAGTCACTTAACTACAGCTCAGAACCCCGTAACTGAAAAATGTACTTTTTTATTTATATATTTAACACCCTAATGCCTGATATGCACTGCACAGACTTGGGCAAATCATTTTAACCCCTATGTGCCTCAGATTTCCAATATAAACAATGTTAACCAAGTTCATCAGACCCTCCCCAAAAGTTCCAAGGTTCCATCAACGGACAGGTGTAGCCCCCTGTGAGGTCCTCAGCAGAAAAATCCCATATAGAAATTAAGCCCCCTCCACCAAACCGGCAGACAGGCATCTCTCCCACTGCCTTTTTTATATAGAAACACGCTCATGAGAGTGACAGAAGGTGGAGGCATGGTCTCCATACCATGGTCTCTCCTTGGTGGCCATGTCCCTGGAAGACTGAAAAGCTTCAAAAAACATATCTAAAGTCATGAAGGAGAAAGTTCAAGGTGTTATTACTGATCACAATTCACAATACAATTAGCCATGGTTAAATATTTCTATTATCCAGATAAAGGCAGTAACTAAGACAGCTAGCTGCTGTCAGAAAACCAGTATGACTCGTAAAAGAATATTTTTCATTGTAGATAGAGATTTGGGGATATAAATAATAAAACTGGTTAAATGTATATGGCAAATATTCCTATGTTAATGAAAAACTATGTAGTCATAAAAGGAAATTCTCAAAATTCAGGAATACAAAAAACTATTCTGTGGAGTTTAACTGTTTAGCTTTTTCTATAATTTTGTTGGAACTTTATGAAATAACCTAAACGACAATGATTTAAATACTTGGCAAGGAAAGCCAATCTTTGTCATAGGAGAGGTCCCTACTGTAAGAAATCTGGCTTGAAAATTCTCTGACTTCCTTTGAATTTTACTTCTCTCCTTTGCAGTAATCCTAACATACTTTTTAAAAATATTTTAACATTTAATTTAAAAGACAAAGAGACAGATGCTCCTTTATGGGATTACTTGCATGAGTAATCTTTAGCATAACTGAGGCTGAATATTGTTAGAATATTTTTACTTTTAGCTGAGAAAAGCGTATTTATTTTCAGAGATGAAGTTGAAAGACTATGCTGAGCCTGACAGAGATGCCGTGCAAACTTAACCGCTAATTATAATGAAAATCTGAAACACCCTATAGGAAGGTGACAAGTTCTTAATTTACTGAAACAATCTTTTTTACACAAAACCTCTCTCTTTTGACAAATTAGCTCAAAGATGTTTAGATCTTGTACCTGAGTTAGGAGCCATGCTATTTGTGAGCCTAACAGAGATCAGAATTACATATAACCAGATTTCCTGCAATTTAGTCAACAATACACAGCACATGCCGCTTCACACACTCATTTCGGCCATAGCTGTCTTAGATCAGTTTTAGCAAGTATTAAGGAAAGATGAAAGACCTATACATACCTTTTACATTTGATGTCTCACGCTGCAGTTGTAATAAATACTACGTAATTACTAACAAACCTTCTAGAAAGGACAATTTTAACACAAAGCTTTCCAATATTTATGGTAGTCCTCTCTCTTTATCAGATATGCTTCCCAACTTCTGCACTCTCAGGCCTTAAACTAAATCATCTGGTGCATATTATTCTTTTGTTTGGTACCAGCAGCGCTCAACAGCTGCACTGATAAGGGGTTACTTGCTTTATTGAAGCGTACTTACTCTAAGAACTCCAGTTCAACCTGAAACACATTCGCTATGACAGATTTAAATTCACTTTTGTGAATTTATCTCATCTGACAGGACCACAGGGTAGGGTGACCCTCACATGAGTGTGTGCTTGAGACTCGACCCAAGGTGCTCGCCGCCATTTCAGGCCATTACCTCTCTGACATACTCCACACTAACACGTTGCCACTATTTATTCTGGGGGAGCTTGGCACTGATCTCTGCAGGTCACTGACAGTAACTCATGCCAGCAGAGAAAGCAGCGGGCCAGGGGAAGGAGATGGCTGATCTGGGTGGAAAGCCTCACATTGCAGCAGCTGCCTCTGCCATATCTGACTCCTGAATAAAGGGCTTGTTTTCCATCCTGTTTTTCAACTAAATTTTGGTAAACGCAGACATTTAGCAAACATTTAAAACAATTTATCTGACTCGTGAATGAATTGTTGTCTTCTCTGGAACAGAGTCAAAGCCTGAAGCTCTCTTCAGAGAAAATTTCAAATGATCAGCGAATGATGAAAATTTCTGTCTCCCTTTCTGATCTTTGCAATGTCAGCAGTACAGATTTTCGAAGTTAAAAAAACAGCACCCAAAGACTTCACCTCCCTTTTTTCTTAAGGATCAGAACTCAGGGGAGGGAATGTCTCCATTAAGGATATCACAACCCGATGACCAAGCAGCAGTTCATCAGATACAAAACCTGATCTTGAAATGCTTTTGCTCCCTTCGGAGCCCGCTTTATAGAGGTACAGAGCTCCCAATCTTTCATACAGCAGTTTCTAAGAGAAAATGCACACTGCCCTCAGCTTTTCAAGGGAGGAGGCCAGTGCTGGCAGCTATTGACCAAGATGCCAGGATGGCCTGGAAAGGTTCCCAGTAGCCCACAACACTTTCCAAGAGATAGGAAGCCAGGAACATCATGGTTGAGCAAAGCACAATTAGCCCCTAATACCCCAGTTTCAAAAGATGTACATCTTTCCTCAGGCAAACTTGTCTCTCCTGTTAAAAGAGAGGAGTTAAATTTACAGCTTTTCCAGTCCATTTTGTGAGTTCATAACTGCTGTCAACACAAGGCTTCTCAGGCTCTTCAGCAATGAGCTCAACCTTGTGGAGCATTCAGCAGTTTTGTATTTTCCTAGCTGATGATCTGAGGCATGATGGAAGAAGAAAAATAAAAGCTTCTCGTATCCTCCCCCCTACTTTCACGTATCTGCTTGCAGTCAGGCACACCTCATCCCAAATGACTTGGATTTAATACTGTCATCAATATAGAAACTATTTAGTATGCTAAATCTAAGCTTATCCTTCAAATAGTCCCCTGTAAAAAAAGCAATGCTTTATGATGAGTTTTCAATTAAAATAAAAGAAAAAAATATGAGGGAAGAATTGCAAAAGGTCTGAGGCCAGCAATCCGGCCAGCCATCATCTGTGTGCTAAAGGGCCACACAGGCTCATGTTCAGAGGTAAAACCGGCTGCTCACTTTCTTCACAGCTAGATCAGGCAATTGATTTAGCAGACTTCTGAAGCTACCATTCCACAAAATCCATTACCTGAGTTTTAAAATATATGCCAGCAAATTTCCTTGCACCACTGAGGAAAAGATTAAAATGCAGTCATGCAATATATTATGTGGTTGGATAGCACAAGTCTTAAAAATCCTTAACATTCGGAATGAGTGGCTTTTGTTAAAATGAATTTCACCAGCGGGTGGCCTATATGTTACTGTGACAGGAGCAACCGCCCTCTCGGAGCAGCACAAGCGACAGCCAAAGTCTGCCAAGGAGGGATGGAGGACAGATTCCAAAAATGTTTCCAGGCTTCTAACACTGAATTACCAACAGAGAAGAGCAAAACGAAAAAGCAAAAACAGTTGTTATGAAGGATGCTGATGGTGCCTCAGACCGACAAACTGCCTTTTGAACAAAACGACTACTGACCTCAGATGGCCATTTTTTATTTCCTTTTCATTACAGCTTTTGTACTGATCTGTATATGTGTACTCATGTGCGTGTGCACATAAATAATTGATTTCTTAGAGAACATCCCAAAACAAATGAAAATGCAAGGTGATTTCTTTCTATTAGTTTTTAAACCAACATAAACAACAGGAATTAGATCTATTCATTTCAGTTCTGCTTGAAGTAAACTTTCACTGGCTGTACATATCACATCTTAAACTGCACAGGCAGTACTGAATTAATACCAGGTTTTACAGGGCCAGTCAGTTGTGAGAGGTGCCAATCATTGCATGTTCCACTTCAAATGAGAAGCCTAGGCACTCAGAGTGAAGTACAGACTGTACCGCTCATTTTTAACGTTTCCAAAAAAGAAAACATGACGGCGCTAAGAAAATAATAATGTATTAAAAAACCCACCCTGCATTCATTTCTGCAACGCCCCTTCCCATTCACAGATAAGGACCCAGGAAAATTCCATGCGCACAACATGCAAAGCTGTTGGGACGGCCTTCCAGCTCTGCACACCAGGAGGCCAAAACCTGCTGAGCTGATGCAGGGACCTCTTCAGTATCTCTAGCCATATAGCAAATAAGAAACCCTTTGCAACATTACTGAAATGAGTTTACATCTGTACATTAAAGTTTAAGGCTATACATGGTTACACTGATACTCCCCCTCTTCGTTCATTCATAATTTATAGGCTTATCTGTTCCCAGGGCTTTACACGAAAAAAAACAGTAGTAAAGTACAAAAGAAATCAACGCAGACCTGTCATCTGGAAAAAAACCCAGCCCTTCTTGGATCCACCTGACCTCAGCTAGGACTGAAACGTGTTGTGTGGCAGTCACAGAATCACAACATGGCAGGGGTTGGAGGGGACCTCTGGAGATCATCTAGCCAACCCCCCTGCCAGAGCAGGGTCACCTAGAGCAGATTGCACAGGAATGCATCCAGGCGGGTTTTGAATGTCTCCAGAGATGGAGACTCCACCACCTTTCTGGCTGCCTGTGCTAGTGCTCTGTCACCCTCAAAGTAAAGAAGTTCCTCCTCATGTTCAGGTGGAACTCCCTATGCTCACGTTTGTGCCCATTACCTCTTGCCCTGTTGCCGGGCACCACTGAAAAGAGCCTGGCCCCATCCTCCTGACACCCACCCTTTAAGTGTTTATAACGGTTGGTAAGATCCCACCTCAGCTGTCTTTTTTCCAGACTGAAGAGACCCAAATCCTTCAGCCTTTCTTCATAGGAGAGGCATTCCAATCCCCTAATCATCTTCGTAGCCCTTTGCTGTACCCTCTCCAGCAGTTCCCTGTCCTTCTTGAACCGAGGAGCCCAGAACTGGACACAGTACTCCAGATGTGGCCTCACCAAGGCAGAGTAGAGGGGGAGGATGACCTCCCTCAACCTGTCTTTCAGAGCCATGTTCTTCATGGCTCATCCACACCATGTCCTGTACTCCACTGCCCCTCCAAAACATCCTCAAAACATTCTCTCTGCTGTACAGAAGTCACAGCCCTCTCTTGTTTTGAAGTTAGGTCTGGCCTGCAACATTTCATAGAAGACCATCAAGCTGTCCTGTCACCACCACGTCACTGAACCTTCTTCAGGTTCAAGTGTGGCTGAAGGCTGAGTCCAATCAAACTGGATCTCCTTTATAGAGAGAGTAAGAATTAATTTGACCTTTTTGTCTTCTTACGGAGGTGCCAGTGTGCATGCAGAGATCACTATGATGCAAACGGACCATATTCCTAGCTTCTGTATTTCTCATTCAGCATTTATAGAACAACTACTGCCATGGGACCTTGGTCTGTGACAAAGGTTGACAGGCGTTATGACAGTTCAGCAGTTGTGCAAAATTAAAAATTATTACAAACAGCTTATCCAGCATTATTGCCACCTTCTTAATCCAAAAAAGGCAACAAAACCAAACCAAGTACTGAGATCAGAGCCCTGGTATAAAGAACACTCTGCACAACTTACCAGCAAGAACATTAGAGGCTTGCGCTCACTGAATCGCTCCATTTCCCAATTTTCCTCTGAGGCTGCGCAGTTACAGACATAGTTGCAACCTAAAAATCTGTCTGAATCATCAGTGATAAATATAGGCAAAATTATTATGCCTAATCACTATACAGTGCAAATCCAACTCAGGGAAAGGACCATAATTCAACAGTGGCAATGGGGGACTTTCTGTCATCTTATACAAGATCAAACTGGATCACTGAATTAATCAGCAACACTCTACATACTAAAGCTGACAAAACTAAGGACCAGGCAAGACAAAGACAGAGGAAAAAACACAAGACAGAAGATGCCTCAGTCTCCCACTTTTCAAGCATCCAGTTCGAACATCAGCTTTACGTACTGATGCTGGGAAATCGGTAATCAGAGCCTTTTATTTAAACATACCAGATATCTTTCCTCCTGCCTCATGCTGGGGGTACGGATCATGTGATTCTGTTCTCCTCTCCAGTCTCCGAAACGTCGAAAAAAATAGTTGGATAAAAATCGATTGACAGGATCTCTAATGATATTGATGTACACTGGCTGGTCTCCTCCAAACCTGGTGGGAAGAAAAATCGGTGAATCTCATCAGCAAGTTCCACACAGGCACATCTTTCATTTGAATGTTTTCTAATTACTCTTTACAGAAGTTCAGAGCTTTTACAAGGTTAAGAGTGAAACTAAGGTGCTTATGAGTAGTTCTCAAAACTTTGTAAAAGCACGTAAGATCTCTTTAGGATGAATGGTAAATATGATAACTCGTTAAAAGCTATACGCGTACCACAAACATTTTGGTTTAAGACCATTTTTTCCACTGTGTCAATAGCTTTGCCTCTTGAGTTTTGTCCTTGCAGTTTTCAGATGAAGAACCTTCTGCAGCTGAATCCGGGGATGAGCATTTCTTCTTCTCAACACGCATTTCCCATCTGGGAAGTCATGTCAGAGCAGGCACCACCTAACACTAACTGCAGCCTTGCACCACCTTCACCTATAGAGTAAGCGTTGTAACCTGCAAAGGATTTCGCAACATTCAAGCTTTTTTCAAAAGGCTTCCTTTGGATGAATGGTATTTCCATCTTCATATTTGCCGGAACTTGTGCAGATCTTCCTTCCCTCACCCCCAGCCTGCAGCACCGGCTCCGGCTGCACCTGAGATTATTTCGTGGTTATGCAACGCCTTATCCTTGTACTGCACTTTGTGAAGATCTTTTTTTAAAAAGTCAATATGAAAGCAGCTTCAAAAAGGAAATTAAGTGTCAATTTCAAGTATACACAAGTCCAAGGAAAAGGAAAGAGTAAAACCAGCTGTGACCAGGCTCTGCACAAACCCAAAATGCATCATAGGTACCTGCAACTTAAAGATGAGCAGATAAACCAGAATAGCCTTGGCAGCTCAACCTCACCCTCTTGTATGCCTCTGCCTGGTAGTTAACGACAAACATCTTCAATTTAGTAGGTGGGATACAAAAAGTGGAAAGGAGAAAAGGGAGCTTGAGAGGTCTGTGATTATTTTCACAGTATTGACTGGCTATTTTACATCAATACACTGCATCAGGAGAACAGGCCTAACTGGAAGAAAAAAAAATTTAAGTAGCTTACACTCTTCCTGTGGTCAAAATTGAAGAATGGACATTGATGCTATGGAATAGATTTATGGACTACAAATGCTGTGAGATAACGAACAAAAGAAAACCCTTTTGAATTGAGAAGTTCATAGAATAAATTCAACTTGGAATTTACGTGATCTATGAACACAAATTGTCTTTCTCCCTTCTGTTTCCACAATTTAGGAGAACAACTCTTACTTAAGCACTAGCTTATGCTTTATTTTTGGGAGCTTGATGATATAGCTATATTTAAGTATTTAAATGCTGTTCTGATGATTTTATGAGTCACAATTTATATATTTTCTTTTAAAATGTAAAATATTAGATTAGAAGAGAGAAAACTGAAGACACCCTTTAGATAAAAAAAAAAAATCATCTCAGCTTCTCTTCATATTTTGAGTCAGATGAATAATTGAATATGTATAATAAAAGATCAGGGCTCCTCATAAATGTTAAAGAGCCAGCCAAATTGTTTAAAATATGAATTCTAGTAAAAGACAAGAGAAAAATCCCATACAATTTCAACCTGATTTTTATGCTGCATGATTCCCCAGACCACTAAATACAGTCTGCAAAGGCTTGTCTCATGAGTAACTACGCGTATCAGTAATCTCATTGACCTCAGTGTTGCAGGATCACTGCCATAATTTGAAATTGCACAGACAGCACAAAACTTTAAAACAGTCCAATTAAAAGGCAGATGCTTCTTGCTTCCTGATTAGTGCATAGCCCAGTTTGGACATGGATATGCAAGGAAAGTATCCTGAATTCTTCTCCGAGCTTGTCTTTGCTGCCTTTTGTCTTTACACAGAAATAAAACCTAAAAAAGGCATTCCTGCAAATACCATAGGACAATGAGAGCATTAAGTTTTGACAATATTTATTCAAATAGAAAGCTTTTGGTGAATGCAATGGCTGGTTGCCATGAAAACTAAATCTTTCAAGTGAAATTGCTGGCAAGAGTAGGTAGCACCTAAATTACTGAATACGTTATCTTCCTGCTGCTTGATGCAGATCAGCAACAATCTCAAGACAGAAGGGAACGGAGAAGAGCAAAAAAAGGGGAAGCAATGAAGACAGCAAGAAGCAATGACAGCAGCAGCAAATTTTCTTAAGATAGAGACAGAAAGATTACAAGATTCCGAGAAGCAAGAGAGCAGGGATATCCTGCCCAGGTTTTGTAGAGGACAGTAAGCCGAAATGATTTCTCATAAGAGAGAAAAATCAAAAGCAGGCAGCTATTAGTTATCTAGATGGAAATATTCAACACATATTATCCTTTCTGAAGTAAAAGGAGGGGCGGGATTGCATAACTAATCCACTGAAGTGTCAAAGCCCATCCTTCTGCTGGTAAGGTCATCTCCCTGAACACGTGAACTGTAAATTCAGAACCAGCAACTCTGGGAGAAGAGGCACATGCAAAGTTGTCTGTCCCAAGAGGACAACTGAGGTGGGAGGTCACTCTCTCACAAAGAGCTATAGAGGAACTTCTCATTTCTGAAATGGAGACTGTGCCCGCCCCCTTCCCCCCCAAAAAAAAAAAAAAAAAAAACCAAAAATAAAACAACAAACAAAACCAAAACCACAGAACAGCTCGAATTTCTGATTTCCTACACACTGTAACCAGCCTGGTCTACACCCAGCTGCACTTGCTCCACCAGGCAACAAGCAGGGAATTTTTAGAAGAATTAAGTCTGTTCTGGCTCTTATTCAAATCTGCATTTTTTTAAACATAGTTCATAATGCTTCAAATTCCAACCATTTGTTTCTATGGACCATACTGAGACTCTTTTACGGAAGCTATGCAGCACTCGCATTGCATAAAAAATCCTACTGGTTAAAAAATCAATAACCTCAAGCTATTTAGAGGAAAAGAAGGGAAATCAATGTTCCATTGTTCAAGTATGCTCTCCGTATTTTTAGGTACCCATCAATCACTACATATTAAATATTCCTTAGCTCTTCAGAGTGAAACTTTTCAAATTAACAACACCCACATGAAAATGCTCTTGCAAACAGTAACATATTGTGCTCTCATTATCCATCATGTCATCTTATTTATACTTAAGTATCTATTGTGAAAGATGCAAAAAGGAACACAATCGTATTTTTCTAGGCCTGAGCAGAAGGCTTGCCTTCTCTGAGCGCGAACAAGATTGGATCCTGCAGGATAAAGGTACTTGATCATTCTCATGCCCTGCACATCACTGCAACTGCGTAGAGTGGGCCACGACACCACCACTCCAGCAGAGCACTGAAAATGTACACACCAATCCTCTGCAGTGCTCTTCCTGGTTTATTTAGTATCTATTATTGAATCACATTTGTTTTAACTGCTCTGTTGTGACAGGTATGTTTTTGGAGTCCTCATCAAAACAACCAGTATATTTGCAGGCTTCAATCAATGATACTTAGGTTCATTAATAATATATTCCCCCATCCCTTTTTTAATAAAAAGGAAAAAAAAGGCCTGAGAGGTATGCCAGATGTTGCAAGTCTGCCCCTTAGAAGAATGTTTCTGATGAATTCCAATTTTATTATTTTACATGAGCAAAATCTTTGTTCAAAACCATTTACTAAACCCTTTATAAGATGAGTTAAAAAACCCTCAAACAATAAAAGAAATAAAAAAAAATCATCCCAAGTGATTTGCTTGGCTGTAAAATGGAGGATCTCTCAGCACCTATCATTTTTCATTTAAATTATTTTTAAGAAATGTTAAATATAAAGGAGGCAGCTGCATTTCCGTTCAGCACAAAACTCTTTGCACAAGCAGAAGCAGCTGCTTCATCCCTGCAGGCAAACCACATTCCTCGAGGAAAAGAAGACTCCCTACCTTTTCTCTGTAAGGACTTTGGCTGCCTCTTACTCGTCTCATGTAAAATGTCTCCCCGTAAACAAATGAGTTGGTTGCTAGAAGTTCAACATAATGGATTATAAGAATGGACAGTCACCTAATATTAATAGGGACAGGCATACTGTGTCCTTCTTCGAAAGGAAGCACAGTTTCCCTTTACAGCTTCATACAACTGGGAATCACAGGCTGAGAGCACAACTGCCCACCAAGCTTTACGCATCAATTCCTATGGCTTCATTACCTGCTCCGCAGTACAGCTTTGCGGGGAGATCACGTAAAAACACTAAGGTACAATCTTCACCTTTTTAGAACTTAAAATATGATGCAGTTACATCAAAATCTATCTTCTGAAAAAGGTATCTTGAAATCAAAAGTTATTAAGAAGTCTTGGATTAGCATGCACTTGTGGCAAAACAACCCTATTCTGCACACAAGGCAGCAGGAACCTCTGGGATGCTCCAAGAACCATCCACAAGGACTAGCTGCTACGTCTTCTGCAAAGATTCCCAGAGGAGTGGGCTGAAGTTCTGCCTCCCTAGGACTACATGGTATCATCAGCCTCCAAAATCAAGGAATTTATCTTCTTGCTATTGTCTGTAGTGCCCTGCTTACAGCTTTTGTGCCTTCACTCTATGCTGCGGTCACGTTTTCAAGCTTTTCTTTGCAATTAGGGGGGGAAAAAAAGGAAAGTGAGTTGAGACAAATCTTTTAGTTTCAAAACTGCACCTTTGGCTGGCCTGGCCTTGAATAGGACACACGTGTGGGGATCCAAAATTCCCAGTGGTTCAAGATTAACAGTAAAATAGTGCAAACTGGCAACACCCCACTCATTAATTACCCTTTCTGGAGCTGTGATTTCAATAGTAAAAATTTCAGCTTCTAAAGTGATGTGTCTGGGTAATGTAATTGTAAAAATCACAACTGAGTCCTCTGGGATTGCCTAGTAAACTGCCTCAGGCCAGTGAATGGCTAAAAGATTACACTAGAAAGCCTTTTATTTCTCTATTTCACTATCCTGTAAATATCCTAGAGGATATAATGTTGTATTTCTGCCAGCTTTTTACATTCGCGCATGCTAAACAATGAAAGTTTTTTTTTCCTATGCCTTTCATTATGCTGAGGATATCAAAGTAGTTTAATATATAGATTCATAATGAACAGCACCAACACTGATACAAATCCTGCATGGGTCTGTGTTGCCCAACTCAAGTAAAGGCAACACTTGAGAAGGAAATACTAATTGTGTTTTCATTTATGTAATGCAAAGTTACAGCTGGAAACAAGTAAGGGAGAAAACATTAAGTCTCCACAAAACACTAACAGCAGCTATAGTCAAACTCTGCATTATTTAAAAATCACTGAATTCCAAACACCTTGTATTCAAGACTTCCCAAATGTCTGGCTCAGGATCTCTCTGGACCTCTGATTAACATTTCATTATAAATCAGAGATGCAAATGTTGCACATTATGTAGAGGAGCAGAAAAACTAATTACAAATTATTACAATAAATTCCCAGCAAATAGTAGAACAGTTGATACAGTTCTTTGGAAAGTATTACATCAACAAAAGTGGTATGTAGAAAAGATGTAGCTTCAAAATTGTATGAGACCACAGATTTGGCTGAGATAGTTATGTTCACATAAAATCTTGGGGCTCGACTTCTTAGGAAGGTTATAATGTAAAGGATGTTGCAATGCACTCAGTACTGCATATTCAACTTCTTGTATGAATACATTTATCAAGAGTGTCATGAATGATTCCAGCTGTCCTATGCAAATGACTGTCACAGAGAGCTACTCAAGATAATGCTAGAAATGGCCATATGGAAACCGAAATACAGTAAATTTGGTATAATAAAAAAAAATCACGGTAACTTGGTGATATATATCGTGTATAAAATGTATGGAATATAAAAATCAATGTAACTGAAAGTGAAAACCCGGCTGCCCTGTCCCAGATGTGAAATTCTACGTAATCATCATCAAATAGAGGGAGCTATGGATATTATCATGCTTGAAGCTTTGAATCTACACAATAATGTGTGATTCAGAAGATAAGTGCAAAACTACCGATAACATTCTCAGATAACAAAGTTGCAAAAGGAGAGAATAATGAAAGGAGCGGTTTGCTGATAAATTGCCACTTGAGCCACAGGGCAAGCAAGACAGAAGCAAACATCATGCACTGCAGCACGGCAAATAAAACCCAAAGCATCTAGAACCAGAAGCAGAGGATGCTCACAGGGATGGAGCAGTCCTGGTGTCCAGGTTTGAGGTATCCTGTCGCTCAAACCACGACATCTGGCAAGGGCTTGCATGCCTCCACAGATCATCAGCAGCGTGACAGACCTTACAGGCCAGAATAGCCCCAGCTTCCCTTTTTCTGAGAAGCAGGAGCAGAGAAGAGCAAAGACCCGGCACAGCACTGACGTGATCGTGAACAGAGTCCATTTCAAGCAAAGCACGCACAAAGTTCACTGCAGAGTCACAAGGATGAAGAAAAATGCCTTGCAATGGAAAAATGTCAAGAAGCTGAAGATCTTCAGCTTGAAAAGAAAATGAGAAGGGACGAAAAATACAGAGAAGACTGAGAGGTGACTGCACCACAGTGTGTAAGAAATTACACATGAGAGTTTACATAGGGGAAAAAACTGATAGAAGGAGTCTTTACATAGCGGGCAAATGTACTTTGAGATCGAAGGAAAAGGAGTCAATTGGATTTCTCAGAAAAATCTCACTGTTTGTCACTATTTACAATCTGAGAGAACAATGCAGTATTGGAAGAATTTGCCAACGGCAGCAAATTCTCCATTACTGGTGATTTTGAATCAAGACTTAAATTTCCTTCCTGAAAGATGAAGGTTTTGGGTTCAAACCTAAATAGTCTGTATTGTGCGTTACACAAGGGTGAGAAAGCCAAGAAATGACTTGGGACTGCCACAATCCATCATTTTGCCTGAAGGCAGGATCAGCTATGCAATTGCCACCACCAGTTCCAAAAACCTCAAGTATAATCTATTCTGTTGCTTCACTGCCCTTGTTTTTCAAGCGTTTTCCTAAATATCTGATCTAGGACTCTGTCAATGCAATTTAAGACCACCACTTCTGCTTCCGTTACTCAAAGAGCCGTATAGTCCCTTTATCTCTGCAGAACCTTTTTAATATAAAATTCAAAAGTGTTACCACAGTCCCCTCTTTCCCAGTCTTCTCTATTTTTTTTTTCTTTTCTCTGCCCTTTCAGTCTTTCCTCACAGGTCGATTTTTTATATCTCTGATCATTCTCTGTATGTTCTTCTGGACCCTTTTGGAGTAATCAACATCTTTCTTAAATTAAATTATTCCCAAACTGGCAACATAATCTACAGTGTGAATGTGTGCACAGAAACCAACAGTAAAAATAGGATAATTTAGGTCTTATGCCTGATCCCATCTTCAGTAATTACATCTCAATCAATGATCTCCATTCTGAGAATATTGTATTACCATCTGAATGAAAGCTAAAAAGTCTATTATGCTAAGAACATGGGAAATCTTGAGAAATAAATTTTAAATAAGATAAACTTAAAAACTGTGGAAAAACCAGAGAGCAGTGTTTTTTAAGAAAATAAACCCCAAAAAACTCCTTAGACCATACAAAGGTCAAACTGCACGTTAGATTTGTGCTTAGCCTTCCCTCAAGTCACAGTTAAAAAACATCATTACACACTCACATCACTAAAAAAATGTAGTATAAAAAAAGGAAAAAAGGTGTAGGAGGGATTACAGCACCATGTGGCCATTCATGAAACGTGTACTTTACAAGGCAGACCTCACATGACGGTAGAAAGTGTTTCATGATGTGTTAGCAAAAAATATAGATTATAATGAACACACATAAAGACACAGTGTTAAGGCCGTGCACGTTAAGTGTAGCTGACATTTCCCTACTTTTAAGAGCTTACCCAGAGGGTAATAATTTTTTTGTTACCATATTTTTCATGACATTTCCTAGGCGTGCAGGGTTTTTTTTCTAAAGGAGAAAAAAAATCCACAACATGAAACTACTTTAGTAGATAATCTGAGGCTGTGATCATTGTTTCAAGATGTTGATTCAAGAAGGCATTCAAAGAGCCCAGTCCCTCCCACAGCTGAGCTGTACAGAATCAGTGCGAGATGACTGAACTACTGCCGTTCGTACAAAGTATACTTGGCTCTGCATTCAAAGGGTCATGGGCCTGCAGTATCCTGTTATCCCAGCTCCATGCATTTGCCCAGCACACTATTTTCAAAAGCTAGTGGAGCACGGTTAGAACACATAATAGGCACGTCCTGCAAAACATCTACACTCTGTGTGGTATTACTTGTTCCAGAGAAAGGGAGAAACAAGAATGCTCAAGTTATTAATAAATCTGAGTGTTGTGACAAATATCCCATGACTGTGTTTTAAGTCAATAAAAACAGCATCACAGAATCACCCTGGTTTTACCGACCTCTTACCAGTCTATAAAAAAATTTAAAAGTGAAGTTCTATTTCCAAATCAATGGACCAAAGACGCATACATAGGTTAAATCATGGCAAAGCATGATATTTATTTGCCATAAAAAATTGGAAATTTATCATCCATCCCTTAAAAATGATCAACAAGCTAACATGCAAGACTTTCAAACGCCATACTGTCAGCACAGAATGTGCTTCTGCTTTCAAATATGCAGCTTATTCACAAATTAATTCTTAAAGATTTATCTCCTTTTTGTTTGTTGGACACATTTTACACAGCCCAAGAACAGGGAATGCTGTAATGTCAAAGTGCTGTGTTAAACTGTAATTTTTAGAGCTGCTTCTGCATCAGAAAAAACCAGAAAACTGACAAGTAACAAAAAACCCTGAACAATATTCAGAAACTACGTTTAGTTTCGGGCTTATCCAGACTGAATCTCTGTCTATCTCTGCCTTCATACAGCATGTGATTTACTGCTAACGGTAAATCAGAATTCAGATCAGAGTTAAAGGAAGTGTCCAAACTGATCAGCACTGCAGCATGTGACGCTGTCTGCTGCTATAGCAGCCTGATTTACTCATTTTTATTAGTTAATGTTGGCCATTGTGCCTGTTTAAAAAAGTAATATAAAAAAAAAAAAATCAGTAATGCTGATAGACTGTCTACCAAAAATGTTTTTCAAGAAAAACAAGAACTTTACACATTAACTCTGCTAATGAATAACAGAAAACCAGAAATATTTCTTATGTGGATTCCAGGGACTCAAGGCAAGGACCTTCCCAAGCAGGAGACCCAATGGACCTTTCTCTCCTCCCCCAAAACCTGTCTTCCCACATCCCTCATGCACCAAGCAGGAGCAACATGGCAGAGGTGCGGCTGGCACCCAAGCAGGGCACAGGGAGAGGGCTGCTGGCTGTGGCCCAGCAGCACTGTTTTGCTTGGCTTTCTCCTCAGCAGATGTACCTGCAGCAGCGTGGTTGCCTCCGGGTCTTCTACCAGCCTTTCAAATTTGGTTTGAAACTGGCCAACAGGTTCAGAAATTATTTAGGAGTTAGGTGTGGTAGAAAACTGGAAAGACAACACGGAACGGCTGGAACTGCAGTATGAGTCTTATTTCCTTAGAAACTTAAGCTAAAAGGAAAGGGTTGTCCCCTCCCCTCGAGCACATCCTAAATACACACCGCGGATATTAAACTGAAGCTGAAAGGAAGAAGAGGGCAGCAGCCCGACAGCGCAGCGACTCCTCACATACTAATGCTGGGTGATAATTCATTCTGGCTTCAAACAAATATAATATAATGAACTGAATTATAAGGGCTAATTAAAACGTAAGATTAAATTGAGTCCATGCTTTATCTCTGCATCTCCTTACCACATCACAGGAAATTTTAAAGGAGATCATTCCCCAGTGGCCTATGACTACTGCAGAAATTTAAGAATTCGTGGCTCCAGTGAGACATGAAAGAGCCTGTTTCTCTCTCTGGGTGGTCTTTTTAATGCTTCTCCCTCCTATGACTTTACCCTGACCTAATCAGCCAGCCTTTAAACAAGCAAAAGCCACTTAGCAGTCACTGACCAAGGCATATCTTTAGGCTTTTATGCATTCCCCTGTAACGTTCTTTTACCCCAAGACAGGAGGGAGCAGCCAAGCTTTCCGCTCTGCCCAAACTGGAGTCCGTGAGTGCATGCTCCAAAGACAACAGTTCAGGGAGGGAGGAAAGCTGCCTTCCGGTGTCTGAAACAGGAGTTGCACAATTCTCCCCATCCCTGACTCATCCTGACCCAAAACCGTGGCCTCACCACCCCCAGTGCGTTCCTGCAAAGGTTCTTTCTGCTTCTCTGAAACCTGTGACAGTTGGAGCACACGCTGAGCATCTTGAGTAGCTGCCCAAAGAATGTTACAGTCACTTAATTCAGCAGCAGATTACTAAGAGGTCAAGTGGGGCTTTTCCATGAACTTGAAGCTTCTTCCTGCTTCATTTTTTCTCAGGTGAAATAAATAGATGACAAGCAGCATATATGATAAAGCACAGCAAAAAACCTGCAGCTACCCTTTTGTCTCTGAAATAGCTTTTTGTCTCTCTGCAGGTTATTCACTGTGCCGCTTGCATCTACCAACAACACCTGTAATCTCAGCAAATGTATCAGCATATAAATCTTTACCTGTTTAGAGTAGAGACATTCTTTAATATTTGCTTCTGATTAACATTTTGGATGCTTTTCCCAGCAACATTACTATATAAACTTCAATTCAGAAAGAGACAAAAAAAATTATCAGTATTTTTACTAATTTAATGGCTCCTACAAATCTTTTTAAACACATGCAGCATTGATTTTGAAAAGGAAATGGAATATGACAGAGATAAATGATAGCTGTCATCCTGGTCCTGCAATGCGCCCTTTTCAGGCACACTTCCCTGCCTGGAGGCAAACTCCTGAATTCCTGAGTTCCGCACAAGTGGAGGTGGGTGCCTCTGCCCTGTGCGCTGTACACCACAGTGCAGTTATGATTGACAACTTCTAGAGCTCCTTGGGCACGTGAGAAAAACTTGCTTTTTCTTTTTCTTTTTTTTTTTTTTTTTTAAACATAGGCCGACAGATCTCAGCATTCTGAGAAAACACAGAAATATCAAGGGAGATTTTCTTTTTTAATTCAAAGTACTTTCTGCTTCACAACATCCACTGCAGTAGGAGAGCAGCTAGTAATTTTGCACGCTTCATGTCACTCATTTCTTTCCCCTTGGTTAATACATTTAAGAATAAGGAATAAAGGCCTTTTCTACAGAATGGGAAATGGCAGCCTGGTAAACAGTGACTAGGAAAGGATCTAGGAAAGACACTGGAAAAACAACTTGCCCTGGAAGTCCAGATTGCTCTGGCGCAACCATAGCTTTAAAAACTGTAAGCATGGTGACTGCAAAGTGGTGTTTTTTTCTACCATATACAGCATTAGTGAAGCTGACCCAGGTCCAGAGCACAGTTTTGATGCTTACACTTAATAAAGACTATGAAGCTGCTGGAGAAATTTCAGAGAAGACTCATAGAGTTATTAAATGGATGAGGAAAACACCTGCTGGAAGAGTGAAAGGTGTTTAGACAGCAGCGGCAGATAGATGCACAGGGAGAAACACCAGGGAACAAAAAAAGCATTTCATTCAATAAGGAGGAAAAGCCAGAGAAGTTCACATTAGAAATTAGACACAATAATTTGACAGTAAAGTTGACCGACAACTGGAACCAAGTGCCCAAGGAAGTGGCAGAGGAGATGTAACTCAATGCCTTCAAACGCAGCCTGGATGCTTTTATGGAAGACTTCTGAGAAATATACTCTTCTTCCAATCAAGAGCAAGAAAATCCCATGCTGGGCTAGCCCCAGTAGCAACAAACAGTATGAAATCAAAAAGCACCTAAACACTTACCTCTGCACATAAGAACATTTCCAAGTGGGGTTATTAAAAGAAAGCCAGGTACGGAGAGGTCAGTCCAGCATTTAGGATGAAACGAGCAGGACAATGACCCCAGAGCCATAATGAAATGCCTCACCCACAAGTAAAGCAGAATTCAATGAACAGCACCACCTTCCCAAAGAAGCGGTCCCGAAATGGACTGGATGGAGTAGCCACCCTCCCAATGCACTGGGCCATCTCCTAAAGCTCGCCCTAGCTGCACTGGAGAGATTGGGAACAGAAGCTGCAAACCACTGGAAATAAAAGCTTTTCCTGTGACAAGCACTATGTAGAATTTCACTCACATCAAAGAAGAGCAAGAAACTTAGTTTTTTAGCTTCTGTTTGAAGCTGCAATTAATTAGATTTATGTCTGTAAAAATTCACAGAAGATTTAATGCATCCTTTTAAGATTTGCCTTTTTGTCTGCCTCTTTGCACTACTGTGGATTGAGAAGAGATGGTACTGAACTAAAGATAAAGATATAGGAGAGTAAATGGGGATTCATTTACTCAGCTGAACCAGCAGGCACTCTTAAAACACTGTTCAAAAATGAGGGGAAAGTGTCCCTGGCAAGCATTGAGATCAGGATGAGATTTTCAAGCTTTTAGAACTTTGTTCAGCAAAACTAATGGTGCCTCAGAAACATGCATGTGCTCAAATTCACCACTGAAGGCTTAGCTCACTTCCACTAGAGATTTCTTCTGGAAAGAAGATACAGTCCCTTTTTTTTCCAGTTGGAAACAATCATAAGTAAATGCCATGATGCTTTTCTGAATCATCAGAGAGGCTTTAAGTGCTGACAGGTTTATAAGCAGGTGCAGGGTGCAAAGGGTAAAAATCCAAGTGATTTGTCATTGCGCGTATTCACATCAGTGATGTTAAACAAAAAGCAAGTTTATTTTTCTTACTACTGTTTGGGAAGCTGAGAAGTACCAATAAGCAAAAGCAAAGCAGACTCACGTTTTGCACGACTCTGCTGACATTTTCTCTGTTTCCCTAGTACCTTGGTGATACGCTCTAAACGGTTTAATGCAATCCCTGCAGATCTTGAAAGCCCTCAAGCAGAGAAGTGCCAGGCAAGTGGAAGAGACTCCTTTTGTCCCAATGGTGACCTTCCAGCTTACCAAAAGGGCAGCAAAGATAACAAGCCTTCTATCTCCCACCTGTCTGCCAGCTCGATACATGCAGGAGGAAGGAGAATAAAGCCTTCCTTAACCCTTCCTGCAAACAAAAGCTTGGTTTCAAAAGGTATAAAACGCCAAACGAGAAGCAAGTTTGGTCACTGGATTAATAATGCCCAGGATAGCTGCCCTTGCAAAAATTCATGATTTCCAGTCACAGCTCTGCTTCAATGGCATGTAGAAAACCTCATCCCATTCCTTGGGAAGGCACAAGGGGTTTCACCAAAGTAGGGTACTTCAGTCTTCAAGCTGTTGTTTGAGCCTTTCACAGATCTGAAGCTGCCCTAAGCCTGCGGCCAGGAGTCGGCTGTCTCCTACCCGTGCCTGCGCATCCATCCTGCTCCCCACCGCGCTGGCTGCTCACGGCGAGCTGCTGTCTAAGGTCTTCAGCTGTCAGCCAGGAAACACCACGTCGATACTTTGACCCTCATGCTTTTAGTTTCTGGGGTATTACACGGCTTTTATGTGGTGCTGGCAGAAAAGCTGGGGCAAACGAGAAGAACCGTATTCCATACACAATTTGAGTTCAGCTATCATCTAGAGATGGTCTACATAGGAATAGTAGCAAAAAAAAAACCCAAGCAAAACTTAAATGCTTTCATGATACCGTAATATTTGTAATGTGTATTTAAATCACATTCTTGAAATTTCTGCAAAATCTATACTTGACACTCCAGTTCCTAATGAAATTCAGTTTTTAAAAACAAATCACCCTAGAATTAAGGAACAGAGAAAATACTCAACATGGTACTTCACTGTTAGGCATAACACCGCCAATAAATTTTGAAACGAAAGACTAAAACTCTCAAAAATTTTTTATTTATCAGAAAACACTAGGAAATGCTAAACCAATAGTAAGCAATGTTGATGCACTTCAATGATGTCTCTTTTTAAAAGACTCATCAGCCTATTCATTACTCTACAGCTATTAGTTAAACCAAGCGTCCTTCAATAAAACGAAAAATACATTTTTCAGGTTTGCAAGAAACAGCCAAAAAGGAAGCTGCAAATACTTTATACATCTTATATAATTTTTATATGTTTTCACAAATTTGTATTGGAAGAAAAATGTAGAGAGATTTCATCTCAAGGATACACTACAGAAGAAACATGTTACCTATGTGGAAAGGATAAACCATATGCATAGAAAATGGGATCTTGGGAGGAGCAAGAGGTAACCATGTTCATCTTTTTCTCATTTACCTAACGTTGTGTACCATCTCTGAAAAATCCATTTAAACAAGAAACATCCCTTTGACTGTCAGGTGTTGCTACTTGTTTTATCTTGCATTTCAGCAGAGAGATCATTTACCAAATATGTGAAGTCCTATTCTAATGAGTTTTATTCTTTAAAAATAATACATTAGAAATGGAGCTCTCATGGAATCAGAATAGAGAACACAGAAGATCAAAATTTTGTTTAACTCTTGTTGTTTTCATGTAACAAAATCATGCCCATAGTTAAGTTATATATCAAGCGAATCTCCAATTGCTCAAAATATTTTATTTCCTAAAAAACTAAACCAAAACAACAGCCCCTGCCTCCCCCTAATTGTATAATTTCTTACTACGCTTTCTACCCATGCCTGAAGCCATACATTCAAAGGACATGCATTGGCATTACCACGTAAAGAAAATGCTGTGAAGTTAGGCAAGATCTTGCAAAGATCTGCAGAAAACTCACACTTCTACAAAATTTTTTTTATCTAAACGCGAGAAGACCAACCTAGTGGCACAGATGGCATGATTCCCAAATATAATTTCCAAATAAAATATACAGCCTGGGCAATAACCATCTGCAGTCAGCTTTAACCTCTGTGTCCTGGCTAAATGCTAACTGGCATCACTCATTCGCATCCTTCCAAAAATTCCTCAGAAGTTTCATCCAAATTCAATTTTCTTCACATTCCATGCTATAAATGTCTCTAAAGTCTTGCTGCGTGCTTTTAAATAGCTGCCAGAAGGGACTGTACTTCCATGGTACAGAGCATAACCCGTCTGCCATGGTTCATAAATACTTCCGTATCTTGTGGAACGGGGACTATTTTGTCAGAACAAAATTAAATTTGTTAAATTGGAAAAGGGTCATTCCAGGTACCAAATTAACGAACTCTGGAGTTTTCAGTCTCGTATAAGTATCTGGCTATACAGAGATGAAACATTCACAACAGTGTGCTGCCACTTTTAAAACGCGAGTGCACAGTTTAAAGACCCAAGTTACCATCTCATGCATGTTGGCTGGAAACATTGTAAATTAAGATCATCTTGGAGGTGAAGGCACGCAATAACATCCTGGCTTTTCACAAACATACCGTACATAACTATTCTGTAGCAAAGAGAGCGCAGGAAAAAAACCCTCAACTTCTGAATGTGACTTCCAGTGCCAGAAAGGAGGAAAAAAAAAGTAGTACACTGTATTGTTTATATGTAAGAAAGGAGGGAAACTGCTCTATGTGTTACAATTAATAGAAATCAATGAAAAAGACTTTTAACTGAAAAAATGCCTTACCTTGAGAAGTTGAGGAAATGAACATGTCTAGTGAATAAATAGGGCTGCTCCGCAGTGCTTATGTTTTTAATCAATTCCATCTAAAAAGAATTAACAAATCAAATTTTCCATGTTACATCAATGCACGTTTTGAGACAAATCTAACTCTCAAACAACATATGATGATGTAATTTTCAAGTGTGAATTACTCAGGAACTCCTTCCCCACTATCCCTCCCAAACGCTGTCATCAAGATAGCATGGCTACTACATCATGTCTAAGCAAGAGAGGTTAAGATGCCGACACCATCCTGCTATCGTGGAGCTTATCCAAAAGGGGGTATCAGTTTAAAGAAAGTGTAAACTGAAGGAAAAATCTAAACCCTGCTTAAATCTGCACCAGAGCTTTGCAAGTGGCAGCTGCCCTCTGAAGACGCTGGCTCTATTCACCAGAATGCCAAAACGGAAAATGCCTGAAACTAACAGAAAGTGAGAGCTGAGCCAACGACCATTTTCATATAACAATAAAAACTGCCAACATTGCCAAAACACTGACTGATTCACCTGTTTAAATACAGAAATCAGCACTCGCTGTTCCTTTTACTATTACAGCAAATTAAGAGTACAAATTAAATGGGAACTTTTAGAAAGATGATGCTAAGTTCTAGTTCAGACACGTTCACGACATTTTAATTTTTTTAAGAAAAGAAATTATTTAAATTTTCAGATCATTAAAATGGAATAATGTAACCAGCATATATTGAAGACTGCACACCACAGATATAAGTATCAATGCTGTGTAAACTGAGCTCTAGCTATGATCAAGAGGAAACTGAAAGTGTCTAGTAGAGCATCATGCCAGAGAGTCGAGACGTCCTCGCATATTTTGCTTCCTTACTATTAATTTCTTAAGATTTATTTTCAGACTTTCTGTTCTGTGCTCAAATGCAGGCTACATAATGGACACTGAACACAAATGCATTTGAAATTATAGGTATGAGGCACTAAAAGCCTCAAAACCATGGCAGAAAATGATGTCCATGACATAACAAATATTAAACTACAATTAAGGGACAGCAATTGTCAGTTTTTTTCCTTCTATTTCCCAGTTTTGATACACTAATATTTTGCCATGGTTTTTACACTGTGTCACATTGTACTGCTTCTCATCCATCTTTCATTCTCCGTTTTTTCCTAGGACACATAACCTGCCTTCTTTCGGACAACACAAGCTGTTTGTTCATATGCACTTTAACTTCTAGGACCAAATACAAAAGTGCACACACTAATGTGCGTTTCCCTACTTTTGCTCTGCCTTCAACACTTAACACTTTTATATGCATACATGTACAATGAGCACTGAAGCAGACAGTTCAGTTTGTCCATCATCTCAGGATGGGCCTTTTCCTGTCAAACTGGTTTGAGTACATGAAGGCATATTAGGTATAGACCTTGTATATACTAGGTCTGAAAAAGGCTGTAAACCCCAGGGAATGGAACAAAAAGAAGAGACGACCACCAAAAGGAAGACAATATGAAAGGAAAAGAGAAAACAGAGATGTGCCAAAAAAAAGAAAAAAAGCGGCAGGAAAGGAATAGCCCACCTGCTTTAATTAGCCGTATCTGGACTCTGGACTGTTTGATTCAAGTACAAACAGGTCTTTATACAGCTACTTCAGTACAATATAAATGCTATGAGCAAGAAATTAATAAACCTGAAGAGCAGAGTTTGCCCAGACCATAATTAGAAGCCCAGAAAACTTTACAATAATTGGCACAAAGTAATTGAGTATTGTTTGTTAATGCTCTGAAGAGACAAAGGCCTTCCCAGCAAACCAAGTCAACATTTCTATAGGACCGGTAACTCTACCAAAAAATTATATTCATTCACCTTGCAGTATGAAACAAGGGGAGGCTCTAGAGGCTGGGTATCCAATGTCTCAATTGGCTTCTATTTTTGTTACAAGTTGCAGGAGAAGTGAAATTCTCAGAACTGTATGAAGCTTTATGATGTATTGGCATTTTACCTGTGTTACTCTAGCTGCATGAATGATGGACTGAAGATGGCAGAAGAAAATTATTGATACAGGATAAAAACTCTATATTCATGCCACTGCTGTTACCACTGTAATTCCATCTTGGAATAAACGAAATACCATCATTAGAGTATAAATATGGAGATGTAAAGATAGTATACCCGTACAAAGTAATCCCAGGAAGTTTATAAAGACAGGCAGCTTTAATACAATACCGCTAGATAAATATGGGCGGGGGGGAGGCGTATATGAGTGTTACAAAGTACGACCCCTGGGGTTGGTATCAATTTGCTAGTGCTGGGCGGGTTCACACACCACCACCCCCCGGCGTTTCCCACTGCGCTTCACCCCATGTCAGTGTCAGGCTGGTGTCAATCTGCTGCTGGACTAGCGGAGGCACGTCTGCCTTGGGAGTGAAGGGAGCCTGGAAAGATACACAGAGAGCAGCACAGCATCTGGCTCCTGGCTTTTTTTTTTTTTTTTTAATCTCTTGCTATCAAACTCAGCCTCTTGAGCTATGATAATAGTTTACTCCAAAGGAGACGGAGAATTTTGTTTTGACTTAAAGTACCTTCATATTTAGACACTTAATGATCAACTGGACTTGTAAGCGGATGTGGATAAAGCTACAATGTGCATATGAACAAACAAGCAAAAAACATTCTTTCAAAAACCCAGCCAAAAGGGTAAGTAAAGCTCAACAGAAACAACATGCAGATGTCACGAGGGAAAAATAAGTAACTGTAATGGCTCACGGCCACATGAAAATTGTGGCCACATTTCCCTTGGGCCCCTCCGATCCCACTGTGCTGAACTGATTTCAGTCTAACAAACTGAACTTATTGCTCAGGAATACCTAGCGATCCGCCCCGCCTTTTAAGAGGATGTTAAAGG